>CM053026.1:285360534-285378998 GCA_028564925.1 Lithobates sylvaticus
ATAGTCTTGTGACCCCCAAAGTGACCCGCCAGGGTGTCACGTTCGGGGTACGGCGGGGAACAGGAGGTGGATCCCCTATGCCAATGGGGCGATAGCACGGGTTGTATTGGAGGACCGGTTCTAATGTTGCTACTGGTTTTCACCAGAGCCCGCCGCAAGGCGGGATGGACTTGTAGCGGCGGTAGCAACCAGGTCGTGTCTTCCAATAGCAACTCGACCCCACTGACAGCTGAGACAGGCGCGGTACACAAGGATTAGGCAGAGGCAAGGTCAAACGTAGCAAAGGATCAAGGCAGGTGGCAAAGGTTCGTAGTCGGGGGCAACAGCAAAGGTCTAAATACACAGAAGGAGCAAAGCACACTAACGCTTTCACTGGGCACTAAAGCAACACAAGATCCGGCCAGGACAGGAAGGGGAAGTGGGTTTAAGAAGTGTTGGGGGTGTAACAGTAATTTGGACCAGGCACCAATTACTGGTGCGCTGGCCATTTAAGACTAACAGTAGTGTGTGCGCGCGCGCGCCTGGGGAGCGTGCGCGCGCGCGCAGGAGAAGGTAGGAGGAGAGAGGCAGGGGGAATGGAATGCGATCCCCGGGCGGACCGAAGCCGCCACGAGGATCGCATGGAGAGAACCGAGCGGCGCCTGCGGTCAGCGGAGCTCCGGGATGGAGGAGGCACCCGGAGCGCTCGGCGTTACAGTACCCCCCCCCCCCTTGGGTCTCCCCCTCCTCTTGGGTCTCCCCCTCCTCCTGGAGCCCAAGAACCTGAGGATGAGATCCTTGTCTATGATGTTACCCTCAGGTTCCCAGGATCTCTCCTCAGGGCCACAATTCTCCCAATCAACAAGAAAGAACCGCTTACCCCGGATGGTTCTAGAGGCGAGGATCTCTTTAACGGAGAAGATGTCGGAGGAGTCGGAGACAGGAGCAGGAGCGGAGACCTTGGGGGAAAAGTGATTAAGAACCAAGGGTTTAAGGAGGGAAACGTGGAAGGAGTTGGGGATGCGGAGAGAAGGGGGAAGATGTAGTTTGTAGGACACGGAATTGATCCGAGCCTTGACCTTGAAAGGACCGAGGTAGCGGGGGCCCAACTTATAACTGGGGATGCGGAACCTGATGTACCTGGAGGAGAGCCACACCCTATCACCAGGGGAGAAGACAGGAGGAGGTCTTCTTTTACAGTCAGCATGTTTCTTCATGCGAGAAGAGGCCAGGGCAAGCGACTTTTGGGTCTCTTTCCAGATAGACGACAGCTCTTGGGTGACTTCGTCTACAGCGGGGACTCCGGAAGAAGTGGGGATGGGTAGGGGGGGAAGAGGATGACGGCTGTAAACCACAAAGAAGGGAGATTTAGAGGAGGACTCCGATTCTTTCAGGTTGTAAGAAAATTCGACCCAGGGCAGGAGGTCAGCCCAATCGTCTTGACGAGCAGAGACAAAGTGTCGCAGGTAGGCCCCAAGGATTTGGTTGACTCTCTCCACTTGTCCATTGGACTGTGGGTGATAGGCAGAGGAGAAATCCAGCTTGACTTTCAGTTGACTGCAGAGAGCTCTCCAAAATTTAGATACGAACTGGACGCCTCTATCCGAGACGATGTGAGATGGAAGTCCATGAAGACGAAAAATCTGGAGGAAGAAATGTTTAGCAAGCGTAGGCGCAGAAGGGAGAGCTGGAAGCGGGACAAAGTGTGCCATTTTGGAGAAACGATCCACGACCACCCATATGGTAGTGTGGCCGTGGGAAGGAGGAAGGTCCGTGATGAAGTCCATAGCTATGTGGACCCAAGGTTGTTCAGGCACAGGCAGAGGGTGAAGCAGGCCAGCAGGTCTTTGATGAGGGGTCTTGTCTCGAGCACATATAGTACAGGCCTGTACGAAGTCCGTCACATCCTTTTTTAAGGAGGGCCACCAGTAGTACCTGGAAATCAGTTGGAAGGACTTCTTGATTCCAGGATGACCAGCGAGATGAGAGGAGTGACCCCATTTGAGGGTCTGAAGACGAAGACGTGGAGGGACAAAGGTTTTCCCAGGAGGAACTTGCAGCAAGGAGGCAGGAGCGGAAGAGATCAGACACTCAGGGGGTACAATGTGTTGTACAGGAGACTCGGACTCAGAAGAATCGGTGGAACGTGATAGGGCGTCAGCCCTGACATTCTTGTCTGCAGGACGGAAATGGATCTCGAAGTTGAAGCGGGCAAAAAACAGCGACCACCTAGCTTGACGTGGGTTCAATCGCTGGGCGGACTGGAGGTAAGACAGATTTTTGTGATCGGTGAAGATCGTGATGAGATGAGTGGACCCCTCAAGGAGATGTCTCCACTCCTCAAGTGCTAGCTTAATGGCCAGCAATTCACGGTCTCCGATGGAATAGTTCTTTTCAGGGGGGGAAAAGGTCTTGGAGAAAAAAACACAGGTGACGTACTTGCCCTTGGAGTCTTTCTGGAGAAGCACGGCTCCAGCTCCCACCGAGGAGGCATCGACTTCCAGGAAGAACGGTTTGAGGGGATCAGGCCTGGATAGAACGGATGCAGAGGCAAAGACAGACTTGAGGCGGTTAAACGCCTCATCAGCTTGAGGAGGCCAGGACCTCGGATTCGCACCTTTTTTGGTTAGTGCCACAATAGGCGCGACAATGGTGGAGAAGTGGGAAATGAACTGGCGGTAATAGTTGGCGAATCCGAGGAAACGCTGGATGGCCCGTAGCCCGGTAGGATGTGGCCAGTTCAGGACGGCAGAGAGTTTCTCCGGGTCCATTTGGAGACCTTGTCCCGAGACCAAGTACCCCAGGAAGGGAAAGACTGCCGCGTTCAAAGAGACATTTCTCTAGTTTGGCGTACAGACGGTTATCACGGAGTCGCTGGAGCACCTGACGGACATAAAGACGGTGCTCTTCCAAGCTAGAGGAGAAAATCAGGATATCATCCAGGTAGACAACAACACAGGTGTACAGCAGATCTCTGAAAATCTCATTCACAAAGTCTTGAAAGACCGCAGGGGCATTGCATAACCCAAAGGGCATGACCAGGTATTCAAAGTGTCCGTCACGGGTGTTAAAGGCGGTTTTCCATTCATCGCCCTTACGGATGCGGATGAGATTATATGCGCCCCGGAGGTCCAGTTTGGTGAAAAGGCTTGCTCCGCGCAAACGGTCAAACAGCTCTGAGATGAGGGGCAGTGGGTAGCGATTTTTTACCGTGATTTTATTAAGACTACGATAGTCAATGCAGGGACGTAGGGACCCGTCCTTTTTGGCGACAAAGAAGAATCCTGCTCCAGCAGGGGAAGAGGACTTGCGGATGAAGCCTCTCTTGAGGTTCTCCTGGATGTAGTCTGTCATGGCTTGTGTCTCCGGGATGGAGAGAGGGTAGATCCTGCCACGGGACGGGGTGGTTCCAGGGAGGAGATCAATAGGGCAATCAAAGGGTCTGTGTGGTGGCAAGACCTCCGCTTGCTTTTTGCAAAACACGTCGGAAAAGTCCTGGTAAGGCTTGGGAAGACTAGGCAGAGCAGCAGCGTTGGAAACTTGTTTAATGGGCACCGCTTTGAGGCAATGCCTGTGACAGGAAGGACCCCAACTTTTGATGTCCCCCGAGGACCAGTCGAGGGTAGGAGAATGTAGCTGGAGCCAGGGTAGGCCCAAAAGGATCTCAGAGGTACAGTTGGGTAACACCAAGAAGCTAATCTTTTCATGATGGAGAACTCCAATCTTCATGAGGAGAGGTTCAGTGCGATAGCGCACGATACAGTTCAGGTTTTGACCATTTACAGAGGTGATGAAAAAGGGCTTGACGAGGCGGGTAACTGGAACATTAAATTTGTTGATGAGTGAAGCTTCAATGAAGTTTCCTGCCGAACCAGAGTCCAGAAAGGCCACAGCGGAGAAAGAGGATCTCTTGGTCAGAGAAATCCTCACAGGAATGGTCAGACGGGGAGAGGAAGAATCCACACCTAGCAGCGCCTCTCCCACGTTAGCTAGGTGCGAGCGTTTCCCTGACGCTGAGGGCGGATAGAGCAGTCTTTTAAGAAATGATCGGGACTGGCGCAATACAGGCACAGATTATGGTCTCGGCGGCGAGTCCTCTCTTGAGTGGTCAAGCGTGACCGATCCACTTGCATAGCCTCCTCAGCAGGAGGATCAGGAACGGGTTGCAGAGGATTCTGGAAGAGAGGTGCCAGGCGAGGAAACCGCCTGACGCGACCAAAGTCCTTTTCCTGGCGTAGCTCTAGGCGTCTTTCGGTATAACGCATGTCAATGCGGGTGGCTAGCTGGATGAGTTCAGACAGGGTAGCAGGAATCTCTCGTGCGGCCAGCACATCTTTGACATGACTGGATAGACCCTTTTTGAAGGTCGCGCAGAGGGCCTCATTGTTCCAGGAGAGTTCAGATGCCAGGGTGCGGAACTGAATGGCGTAATCGCCCACTGAAGAATTCCCCTGGACGAGGTTCAGGAGAGCCGTCTCGGCAGAGGAGGCCCGGGCTGGTTCTTCGAAGACACTGCGGACTTCAGAGAAGAAGGCTGGAATAGAAGCTGTGGCAGGATCGCCACGGTCCCAAAGTGGTGTAGCCCAGGCCAGGGCCTTATCAGATAGTAGGCTAACCACGAACGCCACCTTTGACCGTTCTGTGGGGAACTGGTCCGACAACATCTCCAGATGGAGGGAACACTGGGATAGGAACCCTCGGCACAGCTTGGGATCCCCATTGAATTTGTCAGGAAGGGACAGGCGGACTCTAGCAGCAGCAACTCGTGGCGGAGGAGATGCAGGAGGTGGTGGAGGAGATGGTAGAAGCTGCTGTAGCATAGCAGTCAACTGCGCCAATTGCTGTCCTTGTTGAGCGACCACCGTGGTCAGATCCGAGAGGCTTGGCAGAGGGACCTCAGCGGGATCCATGGCCGGATCTACTGTCACGTTCGGGGTACGGCGGGGAACAGGAGGTGGATCCCCTATGCCAATGGGGCGATAGCACGGGTTGTATTGGAGGACCGGTTCTAATGTTGCTACTGGTTTTCACCAGAGCCCGCCGCAAGGCGGGATGGACTTGTAGCGGCGGTAGCAACCAGGTCGTGTCTTCCAATAGCAACTCGACCCCACTGACAGCTGAGACAGGCGCGGTACACAAGGATTAGGCAGAGGCAAGGTCAAACGTAGCAAAGGATCAAGGCAGGTGGCAAAGGTTCGTAGTCGGGGGCAACAGCAAAGGTCTGGATACACAGAAGGAGCAAAACACACTAACGCTTTCACTGGGCACTAAGGCAACACAAGATCCGGCCAGGACAGGAAGGGAAAGTGGGTTTAAGAAGTGTTGGGGGTGAAACAGTAATTTGGACCAGGCACCAATTACTGGTGCGCTGGTTCTTTAAGACTAACAGTAGTGTGCGCGCGCGCACGCCTGGGGAGCGGGGGCGCGCGCGCAGGAGAAGGTAGGAGGAGAGAGGCAGGGGGAATGGAATGCGATCCCCGGGCGGACCGAGGCCGCCACGAGGATCGCATGGAGAGAACCGAGCGGCGCCTGCGGTCAGCGGAGCCGACCGGGGCGCTGCAGAGCCGAGGACGCCGTGGGCGCTCCGGGATGGAGGAGGCACCCGGAGCGCTCGGCGTAACAGTAGCTATGATCAAATGTGCTCTACAGCGACACCCTATGGTGTGAAAACATACTGCATCTAAAAAACAGAGGCAATGAGCCTATATAAAAATAATAAAAATGAAACCTCCACAAAACATACAATGATAATCACAACGGACCTCATAATTGAATGTCCACCTGTACTTCATAACATAAAAATTACAAAGACATGTATAAAACTGAGCAAGGTAAGAAAAATACAACTAAAAATCAACAATACCCAGATAAAATTTCATCAGGCTAGGTTAATAAACTAATTTATGTCCCACTCGCCATTCAAACCGAACGGCGAGTAGGTTCGGAGTTCGTAGATCCAGTACGTTTCAAGGCGAGAAACCCCGCGTAGGCGGGATTCGCCTCTCCAGTGGGGAACAAATTGGTCAATAATCAAAAATTGTGTTCCCATAGGATCACGATCATGGCATTGTAAGTAGTGGCGAGGAACACTGTGATTAGTTTTCCCACCTTTAATATTATTGATGTGTTCATTCACACGGATCGAAAAAGTCCTAATCGTGCGTCCAATATATTGTTTCTTGCAAGGGCAAGTTAAAAGATAAACAATAAATTGAGTAGCACATGTGGTGAACCGCTGCATAGAGTAAATGCGCAAAGTGACAGATGATTGGAATGTGTCACTTTTTCCTCTGCCACTGATGTGCAAACAAACGTTGCACTTGCGGCAGGGAATATAACCTTTACACTGAAAAAAGAAAGAAAGAAACCTTTTTGGGAGGATCTATAACATTGGGCGCAACCTGACCCTGAATGGATCTGGCTCCCCTGAAAATGACACCAGCTCTCTCTGGGAGTGCTGGACCCAGAACTTCGTCATTTTGGAGCACTCCCCAATGCTTCCTGCAAATCTCCTTGATTTGTCTAGACTGTGTGGAGAAGGTGGTGAAAAAAGACCACTTGAATTTGTTATCAGTGGTCTTTTTAGGGTGTAGCTCTAGTAAAGAACTACGATCAATCCGCTGGATTCGATCAATCTCGACATCGAGGTCCTCAGGCCTGTAACCTTTTTCCAGAAACCGTTTTTTCAATACAGCAGCCTGCAGGGAGAAGTCCTCCACTCTAGTACAATTCCTCCGTAGACGGAGGAATTTAATCCGCGGCACAGACTTGAGCCACTGGGAGTGGTGACAACTATCGACCGGAATGTAGCCATTCCGGTCCGTAGGCTTAAAATATGAAGTGAACTCCAAATGATGGTCAACCACCTTGATCTCAAGATCAAGAAAGCTGACCAAACTGGAACTAGCCTCATGGCTCAGACGAATGCCCCTGTCATTGGAATTGAGCAGGGACATAAAGTCATCTAAGGATTCACGGCTGCCCTTCCACAGGAGGAGGATGTTGTCTATGTACCTCACCCATAGAACTTATTCTGGTCTCTCAAGGGCATAGACGACATCCTCCTTCCATTTGGCCATGAACACGTTCGCTAGGCTGGGGGCAAACTTGGCCCCCATAGCCACCCCGCGAGTTTGCCGGTAGAACTTGTTCTGAAACCAGAAATAGTTATGTTGTGCCGCGAATCTCAATAAGTTCATGATGAAGTTACGCTGAATGAGAGATAGAGAGGTCTGGGATTACATGAAGAGGCAGAAGGATTTGAGGCAGCCTGTCTCTACAGAAAAGCTGTTGTTAGTTCTTCAAGTTGTTTGGAACAACCTACCTGCTAAAATTTCCTGTGTGCAAGTGAATTGATGGTGTTTTGAAGGTAAAGGTTGGTCACACCAAATATTGATTTGATTTGTTTTTCCTCTTCTGGTCATTTACTTTCCATTTTGTTTTGCTAAAAATAAACTATTAATACTTCTATTTCTGAAAGCATTCTTAAATGACAGCATTTTTTCACACCTGCCTAAAACTTCTGCGCAGTACTGTGTGGGTATATATATATTGGATTATTGGTTATTAAGATCACAGGAGATCGATCGACCGATTCGGAATATCGGTCACCGATATACAGCGCAACTAGGCCTGTAGGGGACACTAATAGAGGTGAGAGGCTGGGGGAAACAGGGGGCGCACCCCGGATTGCACGGATCACATTGCATATATGGATTTGCACTGATTGATCATCCATTGCGCTTAGTTTTGCACTTTAATTATTATTTCATTATAATTTTTTTGATGAACCATTAGAAGAAGATCTGATTCTATTATTTGAAAATACTGGGACTTTGTCCATATTAGTTCGGACTTCTTGTGGATTCAAAACATAATTTCATCATATATTTATATATTTTTTGTCACGGATTCCTTGTCACGGATTGCACTTTAGAAGATTTACCACATTCAAAGATTTTTTGCACAGTTTTGATTGTTTGCATTTTTGCACATCGATTTAGGATATCAATATTGCTCTTTATTATTGGGATCATATCATCTACATTAAGATTTGTTTGCACATTTATTTAGATTATTTTTGTACTTTATGATTGAGATTTCATGATTATTATCGTGATTATTTCACATTTTATGTTATTAATTTATGTTATGATTGCACTTTAGAAGATTGATGAATTATTGAAATAATTTTGAAGTAATTTTGAAGATTTTTGAAGATTTTTATATACCTTAGTATCATTAATCTATTACGTTATATTATACATCATAGTAATCTATGGCTTTTCAGGGTAGGTAGATATTTTAACTTCATTGTGTGAGATCACCATATATGTTAGCAGCTTCCTCCCATTTTTTGTTCAGTGAGGTTGTGCGCAATAGTTACTCCCCTTTTTATAACATAAGGAATGAAGCTGAAATTTGTTACTTTCAAATGCACATTAATTCAGTTGATATCGTTCAATCAGCTCATTCCTTTTGTGTTTAGGGGATGGACTATCAGGAATAACTCAGAGTGCACAAATAATCACCCGAAATAACAAATTAACGTGGTAAAACAGATATAGCCAATCTTTTAAAATAACTCTGGAAAATATGAATGGATTTGGAACAAGGAATATACAAAATGAATCCGAATATACGGAACAAAATGGTTTACTTACAATAATGAAATGAAAGGAAATTTTCCGTCAATTTTCCGTCAATTTTCCATCATGCACATCTCTACTAGTGTTAAAACTTACATTTTCAGTGTGCTCCTTCCTTTTCACCGTCTCTGGCATACTTATTAAACCCGGTCCTTTTTGGATTTTATCTTTGTTTTTATTTTTTTTCAAATATTACCTGCTGATCCCGTCGTGAAGGTCCTTATTCAGGAATTTCCGGTTACAGGAAGTCAATATAATTTCCTTCCTCCCATTTGTGCTTCTGTATTGTCAGCCTGTCACACAGGCTTGTTATCATCAATAAACCCGCATTGAAAAATTCTTTGCAGCTATCGCTGAAATGTATGTAGACAGCAATTAGCTAGAAAGAGGCTGCAGGAGGTCACCAGTGCTGAAGTGTAACAAAGGATGAAAAAAGGTGATAAAAAGTATTTTATTTAATCGATAATATATAATAGTATGAAACATAGTGCTTTAGCGAAATATAAATAGTGTTTTTCCTTTATTTGTATTCATTTATTTTATGGTCTATGTATAAAGAACTGCAGGGGTAAACACAGAAGAAAAGCTATCTTTTGAAAGAAAGGAGTAGGAAGATCCAAATTCAAAACATCGAAGGAATGTTTCCACACCATTATTTAAACAACATGAGGTCCAAATTATTTGTGATCTTTCAAATACACAATATTGAATTATTATGGAGGATTTACAATAGAAAAATAAGTGTCAGAATGAGCATGATGCACAACTGTGAGCAATTTAGTAAATTTTCGGCTGGAACAGCTGATAAGAAGGAAACAAACTAGCACACTTTAGTGATGAAAGAAAGAGAAGAAAAAAAAATAGACAATTTTATGGTTTCATAGTTGCTAACATCATCAGAAAAGCAGAAATCTGTGAAGATCTCCTTTTTAATTGTTGCCAGGTTTTTAACATTCTAAAATGAATTACTGAAAGAATTACTAAGTCATATACAAATCACACCATTCAGCAAGCAAACAGTCTGTAGAGTAACTGCGATAGATAAAATTTCTGAGATACTGTATTGGCTGATGATGGGAATGCCAGTACACACTTGTCCAGAGCAAGTCAAAAGAACATCTGACATTTTGCTGTGTATTTTTCAATTGGACGTTCAATATTGTGACATGGATGGGAGCAGAGAAACATTACCACTACCAACACATCCTGCACATTCTCTCTGACATACACAAGATAAGTGGGAAGCAAGCCTGATATCTCCATGAAGGTAAATCACTATTTGTAAAAAAAAAAAAATAGTTCTAACAAAACTTTTAATTGTTTTTTTAATAGCGGTTCACAGGGAAACTGTGTGTATAAAACTGACCTTGACTGTTTATATACCCAGCAGTTTTATGGCACCAATCTTCTTCTAGAACCACACGCACTTCTTCATTTGTTTAGGCATTGGAGAATTCCCCACTGAGGTCAATTGGTATGAACACCAGATTCTCAACGGGAGAAAGAGATAATTGGTCCCTTCCAGCTACTGATCCCACTACTTTTTAAATTGTATTCTAATAAATCAGTTTCATATATTTTTGTGGGTTCTCTGTACAAATTTTTAACAAAACATCAAAAATAATCCATGTTTCATGACGAATAGATAATACCTTAAAGCTGTTTCTTTAGCGTCACTTAAATTTTAACGCTGGTACATAACATAACCTTTTAAACCTAGCTAAAGGACCTGAAGTTTACTCTCACTATGTCCAAGCTGTAGGGGCTTTCCCACAGCTTTGAGCTGAATCTATTCATTGGGAACAGGAACAGAAATAGACTCAGTGTTTTAATAAAGCAGAGAAAGGTTGGAAACTTATCCTAGTTTTTATTGTTGTTCCTCTGTGGTCATCTAGAAACAAAAAATGAAGAGAAATATTCCAAAAATTAATCCAACAATAAAAACTCAGTTTTTAATTTCTATTTTTTTTTTTAACTACGAGGGTTCTTCAAAAGGTTTCCGCACTTTTTAAACTCCTATGAAGAATTTCAAAAACAAATTACACTAATTATGCTAAACGGCAAGGTCAGCCGGCTTGCCAGACAGACTAGTCACATGACACAGACACGACCAATTACTACTCCTCACGGTTTCCAAAGAAAATATAAAAGTGCAGAAACTTTTTGAAGACCCCTTGTATATTTTAACCTAAACAATGCTATAGTTCTACTTTCTTAAGTTTTATTCTTGGGTAGACTAAAATTACCCTTTATTTATGCTACCGCTGCCATTAATAATGATAATAATAATAATAATAATAATAAAAATGGACAAGGGAAGCAATTACAACAGTAAAGAATAGAAAAGCAGCAGGAATTGACATAGGTACATCAAACATGTTGAAGGTAAAGAAGATATAGTAATCATATTTACTGACATTCAATGACTGGGCTTCATTTGGGAGGGTGAAACATCATTAGAAGTCTGGATTAACAGTCCAGATGCTTAAGGAAGGTGATCTTTTAGAAAGCAACAATTGGCAAGGCATAAACTTCACCTTTACCAACAAAGTTCATAGCAAAAATGTTATGCAAGAAACTGGCATATGCACTAAATGATTACACTTTTTCAAGAAGAAGCAGACTCAAGGCTAGAGAGAAACAAACAGATATTTTTGCATACAAAATATTTAGATCTAGAGAGAACATTTAGCAGCATTTATGTAGAATCACAATGAAAAATACTTTGCCACAATAGTGCTCACAATAAATTAGTGAATATTTTACCTAGCTTAAGCCAGCCATAGATGGTACAAATTTCTTTCCTGCAACCACAGGTTGCAGGAAAGAAGCTCTCTCAATTCCCCCATTAACAGAGAGCTATCGTGTTCTCCCAGCAGGGAGAGGTAAGCCATCCCTGCCAGGAAAACACACAGTGATTATTGCTATTGGCTATAGCCACTGGCAATACGCTCATGAAGAATCCAAAGCCTGTTGTACCCAAGTTGATTGATCGATCAACTTGGGTACAATTAGCCTGCCCATACATAGTTTGAATCTCAGCTGGTCCCTGCTAAACCTGCTAAGATTTGAACAGTCTATGGCCGGCTTTACAAATGCCTGTAGAGTAAGGGATGTATTGTCTAGGTGCCTGGGTGTGGAAAGAGTAATTAACAGAATAGTCAGTGAGCGAGGCAAGATAAGAGATTCCCTAAGCATTTAGCAGCTGCTAAGTAGACCTTACCTTTCCAGAAAGATTTTCATTATAGTCACATTATTTTTAAGGTGCACAAGCTATACTGGACAGCGCTAAATTAGTACTAAGAAGATCAACAAGACATTAAAGTGGTGTTGCCACCAAAAAAAAATATTTGCCTTAAAAATCATTAAAAAAAGAAAAAAAAAAAATAATTGGAAAAAAAATAAATTTTACTCACCTCTAAATGCCTGTTGCTAGGGGGTCCCTCGTAGTCTGCCACCTTCATTGCCCGGGCAATGACATCACTTCCTGTAGGCGCCGCACAGTCATCTGGGACCTGTCATGTGTCCCAGATGAGTGAGCGTCGAATCACGCATGCGCAGTGGGTGCCCGGCTGTGAAGCCACAGCCGGGTGCCCACATTAAGAATGCCGGCACCGCGAGCGGAGCGGGGAACGAGGGGGGGGTCTCGTTCCCCCGCATCGCTGGACCCCGGGACAGGTAAGTGTCTGATTATTAAAAGTCAGCAGCTGCAGTATTTGTAGCTGTTGACTTTTAATTTTTTTAAATCTTTGAGGACTCAAAAAGCTTTTAAAACACATGTAGGGCAAAGACTATTACTGGAAAGAAATAATGTTTCTAGAACCCTTTTGTATGGTGCAGAATTATGGAAGATGATAAAAGAAGATGGCAATAAGCAGTGCTGATCCTGAACTCCCTGGGGCCCTAAGCAAAATTCTGCTAAGGGGCCCTCTACCCGATCCGTTATGCCGTGAGCTATGTAAACCATTTGCCATTGCCACACAGTCACACCTGACACTTCAGTGCTCCCAATACAATCCTCCCTGCTTTAAACAAAACAGTCAAAGAATAAGTACAACAATATAGAACAGATGTATATAATATATGTGTGTGTATATAATATATATATATATATATATATATATATTGTACAGGACGCCAAGGTTGGGTCCTGGACGGGTGCTATATAGCACCAGTATTTGGGCTGTGGTCCCTTTAAAGGAGTCGCAGCGTTGCTCAGGGGGTCACCCAAAATGGGTGAGGGGTTCCGGGAGTAGCCGAGCAGGAGAGGACTGACTCGCAGTCTTCTCTAAGTTAATAATAGTTATTTGGGACCCGGAATTTGGGAGGCTCTGAAGAGATATTCGGGTGGGAAAAGAGCCTCCCTCCCTGACCACAATGATTCAGCGCACAGGGGGTTAAGGGCCTCCAGGAAGACAGCTCATAAAACAGGAAGTAGGGAAGAGTTGTTGGTGAGGAGGAGTAGGTGATTACACCTGTTGGTTTTGAGCTGTGTGGATGTCTGGAGGCTGCTAAAAGAACCTGCTGCAAAAACTGTATGTGTTTTCCTTAACTTTGTTTTTTGTGCTGAAGATAAGCTGTTTTTCTGTTATGCTGAAGATAAGCGGACTTTGTTTTTGGTACTTTACCTGTGCGCTGAAGAAAGCCTTATTTTGATTTTTCTTTCAAATAAATGCCTTTATTTATAAAACTGACGGTTTATGCACTTAATCCCGTGGAGCTATTGTCCCCAAAGTTCACAACTGGTGTCTTGGATGCTGGCAAAAGTGCATTTGCAGCCGCAAAAACCGTTTAAAACTGACATTTAAAGAGACAGTGTACAAATGGCATGTCGTGGGTGAAGTCAGCTCAGACGCTGCAAACAGCAGGTAAAGGCATGGAGGAGGTCATCAGGGCTTTGGCGCAAGCCACCGTGACCCAGCAGCAAGCTTCAGCAGATGCAAACCGTCGCCATGAGGAAGCGATGGCTCAGCAGCAGCAGGCCCTGGCACAGGCTATAGCTGCACAGCAGGAAAACACACGGTTGCTAGCCACCCAGTTTACTGCTCAGCAGGAGTCCACTCAAACACAGGTGACTGCCTTACAGGAGGCAGTGCAGCGGCTGGCTCAGGGACGAGAACAATCGGTCGTTGCCGTTGGCAACCAAGTGTCTGTGAGAGCCAGCCATTTTTTACAAAAACTGACACCCAGTGATGACGTAGAGGCCTTTCTCACCACCTTTGAGAGGATAGCGGAGAGAGAGGGGTGGCCCCGTGACCAATGGGCCGGCATTATCTCTCCTTTTCTCACCGGTGACCCGCAAAAGGCCTACTTTGACCTCCCAACTGAACATATCAGCAACTATGAGCTTCTGAAGACAGAGATCCTGGCCCGCCTAGGAGTGACCATGGCTGTCCGGGCTCAGAGGGTGCATCGCTGGCGGTACAAACCTGACCGACCACCCAGGTCCCAGATGCATGAACTGATACAGCTGGTTAAAAAATGGCTACAGCCAGAAAAACTGTCAGGCCCACAAATGGTGGAACGGGTGGTGATGGACTGGTACCTGCGGTCCCTGCCAGATGACCTACAGCGCTGGGTAAGCCATGGAGACCCTGCAACCGCTGACCAGCTGGTTGAGTTGGTTGAAAGATACACCGTGGTAGAGGACCTGCTTGGGCCTGCCAAACGTCGGGAACCCACACCAAGGGCAACAAGACCAGCCACAGCACCTAGGAGAGAAGCCCTGCTAGACATTGGAACCCGCAACCCTGCACCATCTTCTGCAGAACCTCGAAGGTTGGTTCCTGTCCCTAGGATGGGAGGCCTACAGTGTTGGCGATGTCGGTCCTGGGGGCATACCCGGGCACAATGCCCACTTCAGGAGGAGCCGATGGATTGCGGGACTGGTCGGAGAAGCTCCTTCTATGTGCAAAGAGCGTGTACCACTCATCTTGATCTGGCTGAAGGACGGTTCGAGTGTGAAGTGTGGGTGAACCACCTTCCTGCCAGGGCCCTACTAGACTCCGGGAGCATGGTAACACTGGTACATGCCAGGGTGATTGGGAGACTTGGCCCCGTAAATAAAACTCTGCGCGTATTGTGTATCCATGGGGATACCAGGGAGTACCCCCTGGTTCCTGTGACGGTTTCTTATGGACGTACCTCAGTGACACAAGAGGTTGGGGTAGTACATAGTTTAATCCATGATATTATAGTGGGGCGGGACTGTCCGCTATTCCTCGAACTGTGGAACCAGGCACAGATGGGGCTGCCAGGAGAACTGGGGACACTGGGCCTGGAAGAGATGGAGTCTGAGGGGTCTAGGTCTGAAACCCCCACAACACACCCCTCTAAAACAGAGATACCTGTCACTAATAAGGATATTGCAGAGAATGTTAATTTGAATGACAATGTTTCTGTTTCAGGCCTCAATACCGAGTTGACTTCTGAGGGGGGGGAAGCCTTCCCATTACAGGTTATGCTGGGGGAGGATGATGAGGAGCTCTCCCCGTTGCAGTTCCCAGTTGAGGAGGGTGAAGGGGAAACATCCTCAAGGTCAGTGCATCCAGACCTGGACGTACCCAGGGGTGCGTTTGGCACTGCCCAGTTGCAGGATCCTACCTTGGTCAATGCTCGAGAGCAGGTTTCTGTTGTTGATGGGGTACCACAAATACCAGGGGCAGATCAAAGGTTTCCTCATTTTGCATTAAAGGGGGATTTGATTTATCGAGTGGCTGAAAGCCGAGAGGAAACTGTAGAGCAGTTACTGGTTCCCCAACCATATAGGCGGATGCTACTTGACCTAGCCCACAATGACGCACTGGGAGGACACTTGGGGGCAGAGAAAACGGAGGCCAGGATAACCGACCGGTTTTACTGGCCAGGGGTGAAGGCCGAGGTTAAAAGATATTGTGCATCTTGTCCCATTTGCCAGTTAACTGCCCCAGGGCCACACTATAGAAGCCCTCTGGTACCCTTGCCGATTATTGAGGTTCCGTTTGAGCGGATCGCCATGGATCTCGTGGGACCCCTGGTAAAGTCGGCAAGGGGGCACCAATATATATTAGTCATCCTAGACTACGCAACCAGGTATCCAGAAGCAGTTCCTTTGAGGAAAGCCTCCTCTAAGGCCATTGCCAAGGAGTTATTCCAAATGTTTTCACGAACTGGATTCCCCAGGGAGATACTTACGGACCAGGGCACCCCTTTTATGTCAAAGGTGATGGCGGACTTGTGCAGACTATTTCAGATCAAGCAGTTGCGGACGTCCGTCTATCACCCGCAGACCGATGGCCTAGTTGAGAGGTTTAATAAAACTCTAAAGTCCATGTTAAAAAGAGTGGTCCAGAAAGACGGGAAGGATTGGGATATGTTACTCCCTGCCCTCTTGTTTGCCATCCGGGAGGTTCCACAAGCGTCCACGGGCTTCTCACCGTTTGAGTTAGTGTATGGACGAAGGCCCCGGGGGTTGCTTGACCTAGTCAAAGAAACATGGGAAAGTGAATCCTCACCACACAAGACCGTGGTAGAGCATATCTCTCAAATGCGAGAGAGGGTGGCTAAGGTGATGCCGCTGGTGAGGGAGCACATGCAGAAGGCTCAGGATGCCCAAAGAAGGGTGTATAACAGATCGGCTAAAATTAGACAGTTTCAAGTAGGAGACCGGGTGGCTGTCCTAATACCCACAGTGGAGAGCAAGTTCTTGGCCAGGTGGCAAGGCCCGTTTGAGGTAATAGAAAAAGTGGGTGAGGTGAACTACAAGGTACACCAGCCAGGGAAAAGAAAACCATACCAGATCTATCACGTAAATCTGTTGAAACCCTGGAGAGACAGAGAACAGGTATCCGCTGTGGTAGAGGTACAGTCAGGGGACCATGCAGGAATCGACCTGGTGCAGGTGGCTGCTACCCTAACTAGGCCCCAAACCCAGCAAGCAAAAGAGTTTCTGCAAAGAAATAGGGACATGTTTTCAGGGTTGCCGGGTCTCACCAACGTCATCGAGCATGACATTGTGACGGAACCCTGTATAAAAATCCGGTTAAGGCCTTACCGTATCCCAGAAGCTCATAGAGTGGCAGTGTCTGAAGAGGTCAAGAGAATGCTCGAGCTTGGAGTCATTGAAGAGTCGCAGAGCGAGTGGTCGAGTCCAATCGTGTTGGTACCCAAACCCAACGGCACCCTCCGCTTCTGCAACGACTTCAGAAAACTTAATGAAATCTCCAAGTTTGATGCTTATCCAATGCCACGGGTAGATGAGCTAATTGAGAGGTTAGGTCCAGCCAGGTATATAACCACGCTAGACCTCACAAAAGGGTATTGGCAGATTCCCCTGACCAAGGAAGCCAGGGAGAAAACAGCTTTCTCTACCCCGGAAGGCCACTTCCAGTACAAAAGAATGCCATTTGGTCTACACTCTGCCCCCGCTACATTCCAAAGGGCCATGGACAAAACTTTGCGTCCACATCAACGGTATACTTCGGTTTACCTAGATGACATAGTCATTTTTAGCACTGATTGGGAGTCCCATCTTCCCCGAGTTCAGGCAGTCGTAGACTCCTTGAGAAGAGCAGGATTCACCATCAATCCGGAGAAGTGCGCGATTGGAGTAGAGGAAGCCAAGTACCTAGGGTACATTGTGGGTAGAGGACTGGTGAAGCCCCAAATGAGTAAGGTAGAAGCCATACAGAACTGGCCCCGCCCCCTATCCAAGAAGCAGGTCAGAGCGTTTTTGGGCATAGTTGGCTACTACCGGAGGTTTGTCCCCAACTTTGCCACCATTGCTGCACCATTGACGGACTTGACCAAAGGCAGAAAGTCAGTGATGGTACAGTGGAATGACGATGCCGAAAAAGCTTTCCAGAAGCTTAAGACGGCATTGTGCCGGGATCCGGTGCTTGTGGCTCCAGATTTTTCTAAGGATTTTGTAGTACAGACAGATGCTTCAAGTGAAGGGCTAGGAGCAGTCCTGTCTCAAGTGATCAATGGGGAAGAGCACCCCATAGTTTTTCTAAGTAGGAAGCTGACGGCAGCGGAGAAAAACTATGCGGTGGTGGAGCGGGAGTGTCTTGCCATCAAGTGGGCTTTAGACTCTTTACGCTATTTCCTCCTAGGTAGAAGGTTCCGCCTAGTGTCCGACCATGCCCCACTGACCTGGATGAGACAAAACAAAAACACCAATGCCAGGGTGACAAGGTGGTTCCTTTCTCTCCAGGAGTTCAATTTTGTGGTAGAGCACAGACCAGGGAGACAGCATCAGAACGCCGATGCCCTCTCCCGGGTCCATTGTATGATGTCGAGTGGTGCCTCCAACACCTCCGCGTTGAGGCAGAGGGGGGGGGGGGATATGTACAGGACGCCAAGGTTGGGTCCTGGACGGGTGCTATATAGCACCAGTATTTGGGCTGTGGTCCCTTTAAAGGAGTCGCAGCGTTGCTCAGGGGGTCACCCAAAATGGGTGAGGGGTTCCGGGAGTAGCCGAGCAGGAGAGGACTGACTCGCAGTCCTCTCTAAGTTAATAATAGTTATTTGGGACCCGGAATTTGGGAGGCTCTGAAGAGATATTCGGGTGGGAAAAGAGCCTCCCTCCCTGACCACAATGATTCAGCGCACAGGGGGTTAAGGGCCTCCAGGAAGACAGCTCATAAAACAGGAAGTAGGGAAGAGTTGTTGGTGAGGAGGAGTAGGTGATTACACCTGTTGGTTTTGAGCTGTGTGGATGTCTGGAGGCTGCTAAAAGAACCTGCTGCAAAAACTGTATGTGTTTTCCTTAACTTTGTTTTTTGTGCTGAAGATAAGCTGTTTTTCTGTTATGCTGAAGATAAGCGGACTTTGTTTTTGGTACTTTACCTGTGCGCT
>CM053026.1:285379492-285484135 GCA_028564925.1 Lithobates sylvaticus
GGCCCTTAGGGATGAGCCGAACACCCCCGGGTTCGGTTCGCACCAGAACCTTCGAACCGACCGAAAGTTCGCGCGAATTTTCGAACCCTATACGTTATAATGGACGCGAACGTTCGAAATCAAAAGTGCTAATTTCAACGGCCAATATGCATGTTAATGTCATAAAACAGGTTTGGGGACCCGGGTCCTGCCCCAGGGGACATATATCAATGCAAAAAGAACTTTTAAAAACTAACGTTTTTTCGGGAGCAGTCATTTTAATGATGCATAAAGTGAAAAAAAAAAAGTGAAATTTTCCTTTAAATATGGTACCTGGGGGGTGTCTAAAGTATGCCTGTGAAGTGGCATGTGTTTCCCGTGTTTAGAACTGTCCTTGCACAAAATGACATTTTTAAAGGAAAAAAAGAAGCCATTTAAAACCACTTGCGGCTTTAGGTTTGTTCTTAAGTAGAATCTGAACAGGTACATTATGAAGTGTAGCTCCATCCCAAAAAAATCTATTTTTAAGCTTTTTGGAGAACATAGGGAGGGGTTATCACCCCTGTAACATTTGCTGTCTTTGCACATCTGTTCAGAACAAGTCACCTCACTTTCCGTCCCAATGACAAATGTTTTTGGAAAAAGTGGGGTTTTAATTGAAACAAGGATTGGTGATAAAGTATCAGTAGAGAGGAGATACCTTTTTCCCAAATTAAATCTAACAGGATAGAATTTCCCTTCCTAGGGGTAGATTTCCTCTCACTTCCTGTTTTCTCTTTCCATTTGCAAGTAGGAGTCGTTTGTAAGTTGGATGTTTGAAAGTAGGGGCCTGGCGTATATACTCTGCAGAAATTTGCCCTATTAGATGTTGGTGTAGCCACAAGACTGGTGGGCACAGGAATGGGCCCTGCTGTGAGTTAATAGATCAAGATTTGTAATTGCATGCACCTGTTGAACAGGGCAGAAAAATTGGGGGTGGTGGTGGTGGTGGACGGTGTTGCCACAAGACTGTAAGCTCTCACAGTTACTCTTGGTGGGCGCAAGAATGGGCCCTGCTGTGAGTTATTAGATCAAGATTTGTAATTGCAAGCACCTGATGAACAGGGCAGAAAAATTGGGCCTTTGGCGGTGGTGGTGGACGGTGTTGCCACAAGACTGTAGCCCTCATAGTTACTCTTGGTGGGCGCAGGAATGGGCCCTGCTGTGAACTATTAGATCAAGATTTGTAATTACCCGCCCCTGTTAAACAGGGGCTGAAAAATTGTGCCTTAGGCACTGGTGCTGGTGCCACAACACTGCAACCCCTCACAGATACTGTACTTGGAGCACAGCAGTCACACGTGTTGCAAAGCATTTTTTTTAAAAAATTGTAATTACCCGCCCATGTTAAACAGGGGCTGAAAAATTGTGCCTTAGGCACTGGTGCTGGTGCTGGTGCCACAACACTGCAACCCCTCACAGATACTGTACTTGGAGCACAGCAGTCACACGTGTTGCAAAGCATTTTTTTTTTAAAAAATTGTAATTACCCGCCCCTGTTAAACAGGGGCTGAAAAATTGTGCCTTAGGCACTGGTGCTGGTGCCACAACACTGCAACCCCTCACAGATACTGTACTTGGAGCACAGCAGTCACACGTGTTGCAAAGCATTTTTTTAAAAAATTGTAATTACCCGCCCCTGTTAAACAGGGGCTGAAAAATTGTGCCTTAGGCACTGGTGCTGGTGCCACAACACTGCAACCCCTCACAGATACTGTACTTGGAGCACAGCAGTCACACGTGTTGCAAAGCATTTTTTTAAAAAATTGTAATTACCCGCCCCTGTTAAACAGGGGCTGAAAAATTGTGCCTTAGGCACTGGTGCTGGTGCCACAACACTGCAACCCCTCACAGATACTGTACTTGGAGCACAGCAGTCACACGTGTTGCGAAGCATTTTTTTTAAAAAATTGTAATTACCCGCCCCTGTTAAACAGGGGCTGAAAAATTGTGCCTTAGGCACTGGTGCTGGTGCCACAACACTGCAACCCCTCACAGATACTGTACTTGGAGCACAGCAGTCACACGTGTTGCGAAGCATTTTTTTAAAAAATTGTAATTACCCGCCCCTGTTAAACAGGGGCTGAAAAATTGTGCCTTAGGCACTGGTGCTGGTGCCACAACACTGCAACCCCTCACAGATACTGTACTTGGAGCACAGCAGTCACACGTGTTGCGAAGCATTTTTTTATAAAAATTGTATGTACACGCCCCTGTTAAACAGGGGCTGAAAAATTGTGCCTTAGGCACTGGTGTGGTGGCATGGATCATTGAGGAGGAGGAAGAGGATAGTCAGTGAACATAAGAGGACAGTCACTCAGCATCAGCATAGGCAGTCTTGAAGGGATGTGATATTAAAAATTATTCGGTTATATCCGCCTCAGGTGCCTGGTAGCTGGTGGTGATCCAAGACTGATTCATTTTGATGAAGGTCAGTCGATCAACCGAGGCGGTGGACAGTCGCACCCTATGATCGGTGACAAATCCTCCAGCAGCACTGAATGTGCGTTCGGAAAGAACGCTGGAGGCAGGACAGGCCAGTAGCTCAATTGCATACTGTGCAAGCTCTGGCCAGTGATCCATCCTCAGGACCCAGTAAGCCAGAGGATTTTCGGTGGGAAAGGTGTCCAAGTCTGACCTTGCCCCAAGGTATTCCTGCACCATGTATATCAGACGCTGGCGATGGTTGCTGGAACCGATCATACCTTGGGGCTGCGGACTAAAAAATTGTCTGAACGCATCGGTCAGACGTCCACCTTCCCCACCGCTCCTTCTGCTACTGACCGAAGCCTCAGCAACTCGTCGCCCAGGACCAGGAGTTTGTAGCCTCCCAGTTTCTGGGAACGCGTTGCACAGACCTTTCTGCAAGGCCTCCCTGAGATGTCTCATCCTCTGCTCCCTCTGCGACGGCAAGATAAGGTCCGCAACCTTACCCTTGTACCGCGGATCAAGGAGAGTGGCCAGCCAGTAATGGTCCCTCTCCTTGATCCGAAGAACACGAGGATCCTTCCGCAGGCTTTGCAGGATCAGGGAGGCCATGCAGCGTAGGTTAGCTGAGGCATTCGGTCCGGAGTCTTCTGGGTCACTGAGGATGACATGATCGCCAGCCACCTCCTCCCAGCCACGTACAAGTCCACTGGTTTGTTGGGACTGTACATCATCCCTAAAAGACTGCTGCTGCGGATGCTGAGTGCCAGGCTCCACCTCCATGCTCACACAATCCTCCTCCTCCTCCTCCTCCTCCTCCTCCTCCTCATCCTCTTCCTGTGTGATGGGTGGGACAGGAGGAACACTGTCCGGATAAAGGGGGCCTTGAGAGGCAAGGAAGTCCTCCTCTTCCTGCCTCTGTTCTGCCTCAAGTGCCCTGTCCATTATCCCACGCAGCGTATGCTCCAACAGGTGGACAAGAGGGACAGTGTCACTGATGCATGCACTGTCACTGCTCACCATCCTCGTGGCCTCCTCAAATGGTGAGAGGACAGTGCATGCATCCCTGATCATGCTCCACTGACGTGGGGAAAAAAAACCAAGCTCCCCTGACCCTGTCCTGGTGCCATAGTCGCAAAGGTACTCATTGATGGCCCTCTGCTGCGTGTGCAGTCGCTGCAGCATGGCCAACGTTGAGTTCCACCTGGTGGGCATGTCACATATTAGGCGGTTCTTGGGCAGGTTCAGCTCCTTTTGCAGCTCAGTCAGCCGAGCACTGGCATTATAAGATCGGCGGAAATGCACACAGACTTTCCTGGCCTGCCTCAGGACATCCTGTAAGCCTGGGAACCTGCCCAAGAACCGCTGCACCACCAGGTTGAGGACGTGAGCCATGCAGGGCACATGGGTGAGCTGCCCCTGTCGCAGGGCGGAGAGGAGGTTGGTGCCATTGTCAGAAACGACCATTCCTGGCTTAAGCTGACGTGGCGTCAACCACCTCTCGGCCTGCCCCTGCAGAGCTGCCAGAACCTCTGGCCCAGTGTGGCTCCTGTCCCCCAAACACACCAGCGCAAGCACGGCATGGCATCTTTTTGCCTGCGTACTTGCGTAGCCCCTTGTACGCCTACGGAGCACCGCTGGTTCCAAGGACAGAGCACTGGAGGAAGAAGAAGAGGGGGGGTGGAGGAGAGAGGTGTGTCACAACCAGTAGCAGTAGTAGCGTTTTGGAGGCATGGTGGCGGAACAACCTCCAACACTACTGCACCTTGTCCTGCATCCCTCCCAGCTGCCAATAGAGTGACCCAATGGGCCGTGAAAGAAAGGTACCGTCCCTGTCCATGCCTGCTGGACCATGAGTCAGCGGTAATATGCACCTTACCGCTGACCGCCCTGTCCAGCGAGGCATGGACATTGCCCTCCACATGCCGGTAGAGAGACGGAATCGCCTTCCGTGAGAAAAAGTGGCGTTTGGGAACCTGCCACTGAGGAACCGCACATTGAACAAACTCACGGAAGGGGGCCGAGTCTACCAACTGAAAAGGCAGCAGTTGAAGTGCTAGCAATTTAGCCAGGCTAGCATTCAACCGCTGGGCATGTGGATGGCTGGGAGTGTACTTCTTTCTACGGTCCAGCAGCTGGGGCAGGGAAATTTGCCTGCTGCAATCGGACGTCGGTGTACTGCAAGTACTTGGTTGTGACACACCTAATTCTACACCTTCAGTCCTCTCAGAGCAGCTTTCAGAGAGGACTGAAGGTGTAGTGGGGATGGAGATCCCAGCTGAGGAGGAGCAAGGAGAGGTCCGCTTAGTTCTTTGGTGTGGGTCTTTTATGTGTGCCTGCCAACGAGCTGCATGGCAGGTCGCCATATGTCTGGTCATGCTTGTGGTGCCCAAGCGGCTGATGTTTTGGCCACGCGAGATACGCTTGAGACAAATATTGCAAATAGCAGTGGTGGGATCTGCTGCACTCGTCTCAAAAAAGGCCCACACCAAAGAACTTTTCTGATAACGTGCAGAGGCAGCGCCCTGCACAGGCGGAGCTCTGCGGTGTTGTACAGTTGCTGTGCTGGCCTCTACCTGGCCTCCAGGGGGCACCCTGCCTCGTTGGACATGTGACGCCGCATCCTCCTCCTCCTCGTCCTCCTCCTCATCCTCTCTCCCTTCAGGCACCCACGTGGAGTCAGTGACCTCATCATCCCCTCCCTCTTCACCACTAGAGCAAACCTGGCAGTAAGCTGCAGCTGGTGGAACAGTACTGCCAGATTCCTCAAGCTGGGTATCATCATCCGGGCCTTCGAATCGTTGGGCATCCTCCTGGAGCATGTACCCAACACTGTGCTCAAAGAGTTCGGGGGACTCCTCAGGAGGACATGGTGGGTCTAGGGAAGGGGTGGCTGATGATGCTCTGCCAGTACCCTGAGCCTGGGTGAGAGAGGATGAGGAGGATGAGGAGGGCTTGGTCATCCATTCTACCAAGCCTTCAGCATGATGCGGCTCCACATGTCCAGCTGCCGAAAACAAAGACGCGCGTGTCCCATGGCCACGTGCTGATGACGATGCACGACCACGTCCACGTCCACGGCCACGTCCACTAGAAACAGAGCCTGCCTGCCCTGTGTTATTGGCTCTGCACGCTCTGCCTCCCCTTGGCGGTCTTCCAGCCATTGTAGTCGGTAGTCCTGTGGGTGCTGCTGAGAAGAATATATAGGAGCTCTGTGTGATGCCACTAACACACTAGAAGTCCTGTGGGTGCTGCTGAGAAGAAAATATAGGAGCTCTGTGTGATGCCACTAACACACTAGAAGTCCTATGGGTGCTTCTGCAAAGAAAATAGAGGAGCTCTGTGTGATGCCACTAACACACTAGAAGTCCTGTGGGTGCTGCTGCAAAGAAAATATAGGAGCTCTGTATGATGCCACTAACACACTAGAAGTCCTGTGGGTGCTGCTGAGAAGAAAATATAGGAGCTCTGTGTGATGCCACTAACACACTAGAAGTCCTATGGGTGCTTCTGCAAAGAAAATAGAGGAGCTCTGTGTGATGCCACTAACACACTAGAAGTCCTATGGGTGCTTCTGCAAAGAAAATAGAGGAGCTCTGTGTGATGCCACTAACACACTAGAAGTCCTGTGGGTGCTTCTGCAAAGAAAATAGAGGAGCTCTGTGTGATGCCACTAACACACTAGAAGTCCTGTGGGTGCTTCTGCAAAGAAAATAGAGGAGCTCTGTGTGATGCCACTAACACACTAGAAGTCCTGTGGGTGCTGCTGAGAAGAAAAATATAGGAGCTCTGTGTGATGCCACTAACACACTAGAAGTCCTATGGGTGCTTCTGCAAAGAAAATAGAGGAGCTCTGTGTGATGCCACTAACACACTAGAAGTCCTGTGGGTGCTTCTGCAAAGAAAATAGAGGAGCTCTGTGTGATGCCACTAACACACTAGAAGTCCTGTGGGTGCTTCTGCAAAGAAAATAGAGGAGCTCTGTGTGATGCCACTAACACACTAGAAGTCCTGTGGGTGCTGCTGAGAAGAAAATATAGGAGCTCTGTGTGATGCCACTAACACACTAGAAGTCCTATGGGTGCTTCTGCAAAGAAAATAGAGGAGCTCTGTGTGATGCCACTAACACACTAGAAGTCCTGTGGGTGCTGCTGAGAAGAAAATATAGGAGCTCTGTGTGATGCCACTAACACACTAGAAGTCCTATGGGTGCTTCTGCAAAGAAAATATAGGAGCTCTGTGTGATGCCACTAACACACTAGAAGTCCTGTGGGTGCTGCTGAGAAGAAAATATAGGAGCTCTGTGTGATGCCACTAACACACTAGAAGTCCTATAGGTGCTTCTGGGAAGAAAATATAGGAGCTCTGTGTGATGGGACTAACACACTTCAAGTCCTATGGGTGCTTCTGGGAAGAAAATATAGGATCTCTGTGTGATGGGACTAACACACTTCAAGTCCTATAGGTGCTTCTGGGAACAAAATATAGGATCTCTGTGTGATGGGACTAACACACTTCAAGTCCTATGGGTGCTTCTGGGAAGAAAATATAGGTCTGTGTGATGGGACTAACACACTTCAAGTCCTATAGGTGCTTCTGGGAACAAAATATAGGATCTCTGTGTGATGGGACTAACACACTTCAAGTCCTATAGGTGCTTCTGGGAACAAAATATATGATCTCTGTGTGATGGGACTAACACACTTCAAGTCCTATAGGTGCTTCTGGGAACAAAATATATGATCTCTGTGTGATGGGACTAACACACTTCAAGTCCTATAGGTGCTCTGGGAAGAAAATATAGGTCTGTGTGATGGGACTAACACACTTCAAGTCCTATAGGTGCTTCTGGGAACAAAATATAGGATCTCTGTGTGATGGGACTAACACACTTCAAGTCCTATAGGTGCTTCTGGGAACAAAATATATGATCTCTGTGTGATGGGACTAACACACTTCAAGTCCTATAGGTGCTTCTGGGAACAAAATATATGATCTCTGTGTGATGGGACTAACACACTTCAAGTCCTATAGGTGCTTCTGGGAACAAAATATATGATCTCTGTGTGATGGGACTAACACACTTCAAGTCATATAGGTGCTTCTGGGAACAAAATATATGATCTCTGTGTGATGGGACTAACACACTTCAAGTCCTATAGGTGCTTCTGGGAACAAAATATATGATCTCTGTGTGATGGGACTAACACACTTCAAGTCCTATAGGTGCTTCTGGGATCAAAATATATGATCTCTGTGTGATGGGACTAACACACTTCAAGTCCTATAGGTGCTTCTGGGAACAAAATATATGATCTCTGTGTGATGGGACTAACACACTTCAAGTCCTATAGGTGCCTCTGGGAAGAAAATATAGGTCTGTGTGATGGGACTAACACACTTCAAGTCCTATAGGTGCTTCTGGGAACAAAATATAGGATCTCTGTGTGATGGGACTAACACACTTCAAGTCCTATAGGTGCTTCTGGGAACAAAATATATGATCTCTGTGTGATGGGACTAACACACTTCAAGTCCTATAGGTGCTTCTGGGAACAAAATATAGGTCTGTGTGATGGGACTAACACACTTCAAGTCCTATAGGTGCTTCTGGGAACAAAATATATGATCTCTGTGTGATTGGACTAACACACTTCAAGTCCTATAGGTGCTTCTGGGAACAAAATATATGATCTCTGTGTGATGGGACTAACACACTTCAAGTCCTATAGGTGCTTCTGGGAACAAAATATATGATCTCTGTGTGATGGGACTAACACACTTCAAGTCCTATAGGTGCTTCTGGGAACAAAATATATGATCTCTGTGTGATGGGACTAACACACTTCAAGTCCTATAGGTGCTTCTGGGATCAAAATATATGATCTCTGTGTGATGGGACTAACACACTTCAAGTCCTATAGGTGCTTCTGGGAACAAAATATATGATCTCTGTGTGATGGGACTAACACACTTCAAGTCCTATAGGTGCCTCTGGGAAGAAAATATAGGTCTGTGTGATGGGACTAACACACTTCAAGTCCTATAGGTGCTTCTGGGAACAAAATATATGATCTCTGTGTGATGGACTAACACACTTCAAGTCCTATAGGTGCTTCTGGGAACAAAATATATGATCTCTGTGTGATGGGACTAACACACTTCAAGTCCTATAGGTGCTTCTGGGAACAAAATATATGATCTCTGTGTGATGGGACTAACACACTTCAAGTCCTATAGGTGCTTCTGGGGAAAATATAGGTCTGTGTGATGGGACTAACACACTTCAAGTCCTATAGGTGCTTCTGGGAACAAAATATATGATCTCTGTGTGATTGGGACTAACACACTTCAAGTCCTATAGGTGCTTCTGGGATCAAAATATATGATCTCTGTGTGATGGGACTAACACACTTCAAGTCCTATAGGTGCTTCTGGGAACAAAATATATGATCTCTGTGTGATGGGACTAACACACTTCAAGTCCTATAGGTGCCTCTGGGAAGATAATATAGGTCTGTGTGATGGGACTAACACACTTCAAGTCCTATAGGTGCTTCTGGGAACAAAATATATGATCTCTGTGTGATGGGACTAACACACTTCAAGTCCTATAGGTGCTTCTGGGAACAAAAAATATGATCTCTGTGTGATGGGACTAACACACTTCAAGTCCTATAGGTGCTTCTGGGAAGAAAATATATGATCTCTGTGTGATGGGACTAACACACTTCAAGTCCTATAGGTGCTTCTGGGAACAAAATATATGATCTCTGTGTGATGGGACTAACACACTTCAAGTCCTATAGGTGCTTCTGGGAACAAAATATATGATCTCTGTGTGATGGGACTAACACACTTCAAGTCCTATAGGTGCTTCTGGGAAGAAAATATATGATCTCTGTGTGATGGGACTAACACACTTCAAGTCCTATAGGTGCTTCTGGGAAGAAAATATATGATCTCTGTGTGATGGGACTAACACACTTCAAGTCCTATAGGTGCTTCTGGGAACAAAATATATGATCTCTGTGTGATGGGACTAACACACTTCAAGTCCTATAGGTGCTTCTGGGAACAAAATATATGATCTCTGTGTGATTGGACTAACACACTTCAAGTCCTATAGGTGCTTCTGGGAACAAAATATAGGAGCTCTGCCTGCCTGCCACGAACACACTACAAGTCCTATAGGTGCTTCTGGGAACAAAATATAGGAGCTCTGCCTGCCTGCCACGAACACACTACAAGTCCTATAGGTGCTTCTGGGAACAAAATATAGGAGCTCTGCCTGCCTGCCAGGAACACACTACAAGTCCTATAGGTGCTTCTGGGAACAAAATATAGGAGCTCTGCCTGCCTGCCACGAACACACTACAAGTCCTATAGGTGCTTCTGGGAACAAAATATAGGAGCTCTGCCTGCCTGCCACGAACACACTACAAGTCCTATAGGTGCTTCTGGGAACAAAATATAGGAGCTCTGCCTGCCTGCCACGAACACACTACAAGTCCTATAGGTGCTTCTGGGAACAAAATATAGGAGCTCTGCCTGCCTGCCAGGAACACACTACAAGTCCTATAGGTGCTTCTGGGAACAAAATATAGGAGCTCTGCCTGCCTGCCACGAACACACTACAAGTCCTATAGGTGCTTCTGGGAACAAAATATAGGAGCTCTGCCTGCCTGCCACGAACACACTACAAGCCCCTCTTTCTAAATCAATCTTTGTAAATCAATCTATCTAACTCAATCTCTCTAAGTAAATCTCTCTAACTAACTAAATCCAGCAGAGTGTCACAGATCTATCCTGCTCTATCTGCGCCGGAACAGCATGTGACCGGCGCAGACGGCGTGGCGGCCTTTTATAGGGGGGGGGGGGGGCGTGTACTAAAGCCCCTGAGCTGTAATTGGCTACAGGCGTCCTGCCTGTAGCCAATTATGGCTCTTCGAGTTTCCGGGGCTGTGATTGGCCAAGCATGCGGGGTCACAGTGCATGCTTGGCCAATCATCAGCCAGCAATGCACTGCGCCGGCCGCGCCGGCCGCAATGCATTGCGGGGCCGCTCGCATCACACGAACGTGATGCGAGCGGCCAAAATAGTTCTGGGCTCGCCGAGCGAGCGAACGCCCGGTGCTCGATGCGAACGTGGGTTCGCATCGAGCACCGGGCCCATCCCTACTCACCAAAGTTTGGGATATTTTTTTATGACCCAACTTTGCTTTAAACTTCTCCCCAACTTTATCCCTGACCTGTCTTGAGTTTTCCTTGGCCTCTATGATGCTGTTTGTTCACTAAGGTTCTCTAACAAACCTCTGAGGGCTTTACAGAACAGTTGTATTTATACTGAGATTAAATTACACACAGGTGGACTCTTACACAGGTATACTGGTTACTAATTATGTGACTTCTGAGGGCAATTGGTCACTAGATTTTAGTTAGGGGTATCAGAGTAAAGGTGGCTGAATACAAATGCACGCCACACTTTTCACATATTTATTTGTAAAAAAAAATTTGAAAAACATTTATCATCACCATTTATCATTTTCCTTCTACTTCACATTTATGCGCCAGTTTGTGTTGGTCTATCACATAAAATCCTAATAAAATACATACAATAAAATATATTTACGTTTTTGGTTCTAACATGACAATATGTGGAAAATGTCAAGGGGTATGCATACTTTTTCAAGGCGCTGTAGGAGACAAGGTATGGTTTGCCTTGTCTATGCTGTGGGACTACGCTGGAATAGCCAACCAACCGATTTAGCTACATACTCAAGAAGCTATGGGAAGTTGCAGTTAAAATATTAGAACATACAAATACTTGCTTAATAGTCTCTGCTTCTGTACTGGGTGAAAAGAAAGCAGCATTTGTATGTGGACATCAAAAACCTCTCTATCTACTTCCTTCCACTGGGATTTTTAACCCAGGCTCCCAGAGATAGAAGTGCATACATAATTAACTGTGTTCAATGAAAGTTCCACTCATTTTTGTGTTTTATTAAAAGTCAGCAGCTAAACAAAAAAGTGTAGCTGCTGACTTTTAATAAACACACACTCACCTGTCCCACGTTCCACTGATGCGGCCGCCTGAACCCTCACTTATCTCCCTCACCTCTCTGTGTGGCGCCGGCATTGCAAGTGTGGGTACCCGGCTGTGACATCTTGTGGCTTCACAGCCCGAGTCGCGCAGTGCCTCCCCATCGGTCAGGCAATCTTCTGGGACCTGTGATGTGTCCCAGAAGATTGCAAGAAGGGAGGGGGAGAAGAAAACTTCCACTAGAGCCGCCTAGGCGGCCCGAGTAGTAGCGGGAACAGGTACCTGTCAAAACTAGGTACCTGCTCTTCCTCCCCAAAAATAACATGTCAAATGTGGCATATTTGGGGGAGGAGTGCTTAAAGTGGAACTTCCCATTTTGGGTGGAGCTCCACTTTAAGAGCACAGGTATTCAAAAACACAGACAGTAGAGGGCAGCAGATCCCTACATCATCAAAAGAAAGCCTTGTTTGTCTTAAAAGCCTTGTTTTTTCTGTTAAAAGTAATGACAATGTAGTTAAAAAAAAAAACACCTTTTGTTGTTAACAAAGCAAAACACCCTTGAGAAATGCAGCTTTCTAGTACCCCTAAAATTTAAAATAATAGTTTAGAAAAAGAAAAAAATCTAGTCTGTCCACGAATATGTTTTGATGGGTTTTTTGCACCTTCGTTGAAATATGGCAAAAACACGCGAAGAAATTATTCAGAGTAGCTTCATAAATAAAGATCAACAAGATCTTTCTTTGCTCTGGCTCCTGCTGATCAGATGCAGCGACAGTCTGTCAGTACATGCAGAAGAGATGTCCTGCCTGACAAATTTTAAGGCAAAAGTGATAGACCATGTAATTAGATTTAATATTTTACTAATATATTTACTAATATTTTTTCCATATTAAGCCAGAATCAGAAATGTCTGTTCTAAACAGTCACACCCCATTTCCCTCCTATGTATATGCAAATGAATCTGAAATTTGCATATGTCTCTTCTGCTGTAATTTTGTTTTCCATTAACTTACGCATTTACACTCCCAACCTACTCTTGGCAGAATGGACCCAGGCACCAGTACAATGTAACTCTAGCAGGCATTCATGAAAGTTACATCATCAGTGGATGTCCAATGGTTGAAGAGAGTACATAGCGGGACTTTCAAGGCTGATAAAATGGCAAACCCAGAAGTAAGTCTGATATAAGGTGCAAGTACGTTATGCATACTTGCACGTTATTGGCCATCGCCTAGGTCTGGTATATGCATAGTTACATTGGACCAAGCTGGAACAATGTATCTAGGTAAAAAAAATACCATACAGGGAATTCATCTTTAAATCCGGAGAGAGAAATTGCATACAGACAAGATGTATTATGTACAGGATCGATAACTATATTTAAACACATCCCCATAATTGTTTGTAGACCATTTAGTGTGAAAGTAAATTAGCATATCATGAATATTTTTTCTCAGTAATTTAGTAAGAGCACAACACTTTCTAAAGATGTTCTATATGTGCAATTATTTGAATCTTTTACCAGCAACAAAGCCTTATTTAGGAATGCAAAGATGCACAAAGACGTTGAGTCGTACCCCACCCCCTGCTGCTCAATTTAGTTTTATTGTCCTTTACATGAAATATAGGATTGCACTGTCATCTAGTGTTTTTTTTTTTTTTGCATTTGACAAAGCTTAGCAAGGACATTAGATTCTTCCAAAGGATGCACTGGCGATCATCAGTGTTTTTTTTTTTTTTGCATTTGACAAAGCTTAGCAAGGACAGTAGATTCTTCCAAAGGATGCACTGGCGATCATCAGACAACAATCAGGTTTGGTAAGTCTTCCCTACGGGAGCAGGAATGTCTCGGTGACTGAAGATGATTGTTATTGCACACAGAATTTCTAGCTTCTAAAATGAAAACAAAATACATTATTTCACTACACATGTGCCACATCCACCCGCTGGTAGAGTCAAGCAGTGTTTAGGAATGCTATTAATAAAACATGTGTCCATCCCTTGCCAGCCTATTCATAATGCAAATTCAGAGCCAACCTTTTGTCTAGGAAAGTTGCACAGGATGCCATCCTATGGGGCTTGACTAATTTGTAAAGTCTTTAAAATCTGGTAATGATTTTTGTAAGTAGAAAATGTTTGTTGAGACTAACATAGGCAAATATGAACAGTGCAGCATGTTATCCATATGTAGCGCTACCTCTGTAAGAGCCGCTGGTGAATATGGGTATCCCCCACCCTGCACAGCCAGGCACACATATTTTCCACCAACTCTGGTGACAGGATTCATTCCTTGCAGCTTTGTTTTTGTATTTTATTAGGGGGATTGAACTTGAATGGGGATAGGGTTATTAGGGATGCCCACTTGATCAACTAGGATTCTTCAGGGACACAAACTATATACATCCAGTATATATACACTTCTCCTCTTCTACCTCCAGCACAATCTTGCTTGTAGAACTACATCTCCCAGGACCAACTAGCACTGACAAATTGATCCAACTCAGACTCAGTCACATCCAGAGCAAATGCCCTTTGCAGGCAGGGACAACGGGCCCCTTTGGAAGTGTAGCAGAAAAAGAGGTCTTTAGTGCTTAGCTGTCCTATTCCTGTGACTACTAATCCAAGCACCACCTCTTCAGGCACTGCCAGGCCGCCTGGCTGCAGCTGTCCCTTTAACTAGCCCTCCTGGCTACTTCTCCACAGTCCTCCCAGACTGACTCTGCATCCATCCCAGACTGCTTGCACCCAGTCCCATCAGACATGCCTCTCAGTCCTCTGACTGCAACACTCACCAGTCCTCCTGGCTGTCTTTCTCCCTGGGGATTTGCCCGGCAGTGTTCTACCACTGTCCTCTCCTTGGTCCCATGCCTCCTGGTCAGGATCCCTTCATGTGTCATGGGAAGGGGTCCCTTCCACACCCGAGCCCAGGCCTGAGTCCCCCCCAGACTATGGAGCTACTCTCAAACGTCTCTGACAGCCTAAGACTCCATCTCCATCTTTCACCTGAACTCACAATGCCCCAGCTGGGCTGACCCTGAGTATTTGAGGGGGCCTGCCCCCTGCCAACCCATCTGTTTGGGATTGGTCAGGGCCCTCAGAATACTCAAGGCAGCTCCTCCTCCCCTACACTCCCATCTTTCCACAACCTTCTTATGTTTCTAGAAAGATGGTAGTAGGGGGAGGTCTCAGAGATGATGCCTGTGAGTCATACCAGACTCAACCCTGACCCAGAAAAACACACAGACCAGCCAAGCCTGACAATTTACCTACACTTACCAGCAATTCTAACTCCAGCAATGCTAGAAGGTATTACTCATACAGTAAACAACAGGGGAGAAATAAGTATAGACCACATTAATCATAAACAGAGTCGCTGGTAAAAGGTTTACACCCAAAAGGACTGAAAAAATATTCCAACAAAAAGTATGGACAATCTTTTAAACAACATATCAAATAACCCATAATAAACAAAATGTCTAGAAGTTTCTATCAGCGTGGAGGACTATGAAATGACATTGGGACATTCTCATCCAGTAAATAGTAAGCCATTAAGCAATATAGTTCCACTACTGTGGTTAAATGGGTTAGGGTCCAATTGAAGGGTTGAGTCACACAGCCAATTGAGTTCAGCTACCACTGCTGTCCAAAAAGGTCTGATGGAGGGGCATGTCTACACCATGTGTAGGAAGGAGCCTACGGAGGAGGATCATATACAAAACTTTATTGATGCACAATAACAATGTAAAATCATTTAAGTTAAAAACATAGTAGCATTCGCACCATATGTTACCGGGGTGGGGGGGCGGTGGTCGAAATAAAGTGGTAATATATAGTACACTGTTAAGTTAAAAACTAGTAGTCCAAATCGATAGATATGTGAGCTTTATGTAAAGGGGTGGTGGAGCCCTGTATCAATTTGGACTTCTAGTCTGTAACTTAACAGTGTACTATACATTGCCTCGTTATTTGGACTGCCGCCCTCAATAACATATGGTAAAGAATGCTATTAGGTTTTTAACTTGAATATCTTAAAGGGGTTGTAAAGGAATTTATATATTTTTTTAAAATAACAAACATGTTATACTTAACTCCACTGTGCAGCTCATTTTGCACAGAGTGGCCCCGAACCTGGTCTTCTGGGGACCCTCGGCAGCTGTCTAAGCTCCCCCCCGCAAGTACTTCTCACCTTCATGCGAGCTCCCTCGCATGGTGTGGAGTACTTGAGGGCGTGCTCCCGTGATACAGCCGGTGGCTATAGCCGCTCGCTGTATCACTCGGCCCCGCCCCCCGGCGCGCCGCGTCATTGGATGTGATTGACAGCAGCCAATGGCTGCGCTGATTTCAAACCATTCAAGTGTAACCAATGAACAGCCAGGCTGAGCGGCGAAGAGGATGTTGGGGCGAGCGCGGGACATTAGAGGGCACTGTCAGATGTTTTTTCACCTTAATGCTTAGAATGCATTAAGGTGAAAAAACATTTACCTTTACAACCCCTTTAACATTTTTATTATGCATCAATAAAGTTATGTATTTTATCTGATTTGGTGTGGTTGTGCCCATAAAGTCTATAAACTCCAGCTTAAGTATATACACACACAGTATCTCACAAAAGTGAGTACACCCCTCACATTTTTGTAAATATTTTATTATATCTGTTCATGTGACAACACTGAAGAAATGACACTTTGCTACAATGTAAAGTAGTGAGTGTGTAGCTTGTATAACAGTGTAACTTTGCTGTCCCCTCAAAATAACTCAACACACAGCCATTAATGTCTAAACTCTGGCAACAAAAGTGATTACACTCCTAAGTGAAAATGTCCAAATTGGGCCCAACGTGTCAATATTTTGTGTGGCCACCATTTTCCAGCACTACCTTAACCCTCTTGGCATGGAGTTCATCAGAGCTTCACAGGTTGCTACTGGAGTCCTCTCCCACTCCTCCATAATGACATCACAAAGCTGGTGGATGTTAGAGACCTTATGCTTCTCCACCTCCTGTTTGAGGATGACCCACAGATGCTCAATAGCGTTTAGGTCTGGAGACATGCTTGGCCAATCCATCACCTTTACTCTCAGTTTCTTTAGCAAAGCAGTGGTCATCTTGGAGGTGCATTTGGGGTCAATATCATGTTGGAATACTGCCCTGCGGCCCAGTCTCCGAAGGGGGGGATCATGCTCTGCTTTAGTATGTCACAGTACATGTAGGCATTCATAGTTCCCTCAATGAACTGTAGCTCCCCAGTGCTAGCAGCACTCATGCAGCCCCAGACCATGACACTTCCCCCACCACACTTGACTTTGTACTCCTCACCTGGTTGCCACCACACACGCTTGACACCATCTGAACCAAAAAAGTTTATCTTGGTCTCATCACAGGACATGGTTCCAGTAATTCATGTCCTAAGTAGGGATTTAAAGTCTATGGGACACATATGTAAAAAATCAAAAGTGCTCATTTTAAAGGCTTATATGCATGTTATTGCCATAAAAAGTGTATGGGGACCTGGATCCTGCCCCGGGGGACATGTATCAATGCAAAAGAAAGTTTTAATAACGGATGTTTTTTTCAGGAGCAGTGATTTTAATAAAGCTTAAAGTGAAACAATAAAAATGAAATTTTCCTTTAAATATCGTGCCTGGGGGGGTCTCCTTAGTCTGCCTGTAAAGTAGCGCATCTTTCCCATGTTTATAACAGTACCACAGGAAAAAATGTAATTTAAAACTTCTTGCGGCTGTAATGTATTGTCGGATCCCGCCAATATAGATAAAAATCATTGAAAAAAATGGCGTGCCAAAATGAAAAAAAAAACGGTGTGGGGGTACCCCCCAAAATCCATACAAGAACCTTATCCGAGCACGCAACCTGGCAGGCCACAGGAAAAGGGGGCGAAGGGGAGAACACCCACTTACAATCGACTCAAACATCGGGCTCATTCCTAGTCCTAAGTCTGCAAACTGTTTGCAGGCTTTCTTGTGCATCATCTTTAGAAGAGGCTTCCTTCTGGTACGACAGCCTTGCAGACCAATTTGATGCAGTGTGCAGTGTATGGTCTGAGCACTGACAGGCTGACTCCCAACCCTTCAATCTCTGCAACAATGCTGACATCTATTTCCCAAAGACAACCTCTGGATATTACGCTGAGCAACGTGTTCTCAACTTCTTTGGTTGACCGTGGCTTGGCCTGTTGTGGAACATGTCCTGTTAAACCGCTGTATGGTCTTGGCCACCTTGCTGCAGTTTCAGGGTCTTGGCAATCTTCTTATAGCCTAGGCCATCTTTATATAGAGCAACATTTTTTTTTTTTTTAAATCCTCAGAGAGTTTTTTGCCATGAGGTGCCATGTTGAACTTCCAGTGAGTAACACACCTGCTGCCCATTCACACCTGAGACCTTGTAACACTATGAGTCACATGACACCGGGGAATGTAGAAGAATACATATCGACCTCAACTGAGAAAAAAATTTGCTTTTAAAAAAAAAAAAATGGGGGATATTTATAATAGCAAAAAGTAAAATTGTGTTTTTTTCAAAATTGTCGCTCTTCTTTTGTTTATAGGGCATAAAATAAAAACCGCAGAGGTGATCAAATGCCACCAAAAGAAAGCTCTATTGTTTGTATACAGAATCGCACGACCGTGCAATTATCAGTTAAAGCGGCACAGTGCCGTATCGCAAAAAATGGCCTGGTCATTGAGCAGCCAAATCTTCCGGGGCTGAAGGTGTTAATGCTATATTGGTACAGAAAAAAAGGTGAACTTAGCCTTTAAACTGACACTGTTGTTTGTGTAGTGGCCATAACCCCTAGGGGCGACCTTGAATTTTCTGGGCTTACCAGTTACCTCCTCGCAGCTCGTCGTTCGTTGTCTAGGGGTTCCCAGGGTTAGTACCCAGTAACTTCAAATGCTGACACACAAAAGTCCTTTTTAGGATTTTTATTTTGCAGGGGTAACATCCAATTATAACACTCAGGTGGGAATAGAGGGCACGGGTGATAAAACTCAGGCACTTTGAACTGCTGACATCAATTGAATGTCTCTTAGTTAACCCAGAGAGTAGCCACTCGCAACTGGGCGCTTCACTGCTGGATAAACCTCTAACCATAGATTTAGCAGCCAACATGTGATCCGGAAAGTTTTTAAAGTCTCTGTCACAGACTAGATTGTAACTGAAGATAAGTAGGAACCTTCCCCACAGTACCTGAATCTCTCAGCCTTCTTGGCGATACTGTGAGAAATGTGGATTCTCTAGTGTCCATACAACTCAGCTCCCAGGATCTTACCGAGCAGCCAGCTTCTTGGCCCTCCTTGGAAGAGTCCTCCCCTGGTCGCTTGTACGAGTTGCAGTGTCCCTCCAATACCGAGAGCACACCGGGACACCTCCGAATCCTCCTTCAGTTACTGGGCCTCGAACTAGCCAGTTCCGAGGCTCGGGAACGGACGGATCCCCACCCCAGACCATGAGGGCCTCTGGGGCTGGTCAGGGTGACCATGCTTACGGGGATGGCAGACACTCCTGGGTCCAGGACCCCTCACGGGGTCGGTCCGGACCGGAACCAGGAATCAAAAAGCAAGCCGAACCCTGAACACGTGACTTCAGCATCTTAAATACCCCTTCCCAGACTACGCAGCGGGGCCAGACGCACCCACTGATTGGCTCCGGGAAAGTTTGGTACCTAACATGTCCAACCAGGCTTGGTTCTCAGCCTGTCACAGGTGCCTCGCTGCACCTATGACCAGGCAGAACTAAAGTACTGCCCAGCCAAACTGATGCCAAAGCAAAACACCTGTACAATTAACCCCCAGAACTCTATTACAGTTCTGGAAAACTAAATTTACATATATAGCGCATACTTTAGACAAGTGTCGGCGCTACACTTGTCTAAAAAATTCCACACAGAAACTCCCTCTAATAGAATAGGCTGAAGACTTACCTACCAAGTGGGTGATTATTAAAATGTTTGTGCTTTTGCAGAGCTAGGAGCATCACTGACAGTGTCACCCTTTGGGTGCTGTGGTTCTTGGCTGCTACTTCACAACTGTGTTTTGAGGGAAGAAGGGAGTACAAATGAGTAAAATTGGGGGGATAGAGTATTGAGGCTAGGTTGGTGCCAGAGGGGCGCCATAGCATGTTAATACAAATATCTGTGCCTGAGGGGAAGGGTATGAGAAAAGTACAGTATATGGAAAGAAGCACAGGAATCAAACTAGAGCAGTTGGTGAGACAAGAAGGCAGCAAGCTTCAAGCTCAAAGTCTGATTCTGTTTTTCTCACATTGACAAGAAACCTCTTACTGTCAGTAGGTGTGGTATAGTAGACGGTGAACCACTGACATGAATGTCTGGGATGAGGGAAAGTTACAGTGGGTGGGATGACAGCTGGGGATAGGAACAAGCACCTAATTTTCCTAGCTGGCTGGCTGGCTGCCCAACTGAAAACGTTATATGGGGAGTCTAATTTATCATGAAGGTACTAGCAAGAGAAGCCCCTTTGCCCCCTGTCTCAGTCACACCTTGGCTTCATTGCAAGGAAAATGACATGCTTGCCATTATCTCTCTGCCTTGTTCCTCTGCCACCATTGTCAGCAGCCACAAATACCCATTTATGAGGCACACATGTACATGCTACCTGTCTTCACCTGAGAAGCCATTTACCAGGTCCACGTGCTGTAACATAGGGGGAAATTTGGTTTAGGCTTTCTGAAACTTGCAAAGAAAGTTTATAGGCCAAATCTGACAGAGGAGCGGGGCAGAGGTTGGAGCCAGAACCTTATTAGGGGGCTGCTGTGTATTTGGAAAGGTTTTTTTTTTTTTCTCTACAGATTTCTTAAAAGCCTAACTCTGGTCAGTCTAAAAAATGAAATGTGTCCCCGGCCCACCTAACATATTCAGGATGTGCTGTTTGTTTAGCCTAGGCTGGGTGTAATAGAGATAAGTACTTATGTGAACTCTCAGTCCGTGGCAACCACCAATCCAGTTTTTTTTGTTCCTGCCCTCGATTGTTAGCAGGCTCTTTATGTTGTCATGTACAGTGTAGGACAAGCAGCCACCACTGGTCCTGTCTTGGATAAATTAATGTCTGCAAGAAGGGTGGCCTTGTGACTGAAAAGCATAACAGCTTCGGGGCAATGGTCGGTATTAATAGATCTGGTGGAGTGGAACTGTGGATTATGGAAATACCCTTTCACAAAATGATTGTGCTTGGAGGAAGGCCAATTGGAAGTTGAGCTTTAAGTAAAAATAACACCTGTGAACAATGGAAAAAAATAAGTAGACAAATTATACTCTTTAAAATTCAAGTCAATCTTAGCACCCGCATGAGCAGTTTTAGCTTTCCTATACTGTTTTATAATGACTTCTGTTGAAGTGTTCTGAACTGATGAGTTGATGAATCTGAAAATTGAATTGTAGATGCACTGCCCTGAAGTTTGTTATTCCAATCACTGAATGGGATTCTAACAAAAAACATTAATACAACGTGCATTTCTGTATACATTATAGCAAAAATAAACTTGCATGTAAGAAGATACTAGATTAGTACTAGATACCAAATTGTTGACTTGAATGACATCCTTCATAAATTGCAATGCCTTTCTGTTGTTTCCCCTTTTTATCTATGGCTCTGCTCATTTGTATCACTGGCAGCAGCAAAGCTAGCAGAACATGAGCTCAGGAGTCATAGGTTTGGAAAACTGAATGAACAATCATAAAATGGGCATTAATAAGTAGAAACAAATCTCTGGCCATAATGCTAACCATGTGCAATCTACCGATTACAATATTCATCTTTTGCCTGCTCAACCCTGTTGAGGGAGCTTGGCATTTGCATCACAAAGGGATTGGGCAGGCTGGAAATGTGTCAGATTTTCTATTCAGGTCTGCTGAAAAAAGCACCACACAGTACGGTCTCATGAAAAGTAGTTGGACGATTGCTCCAAAACACATAGCGGTTCAACAGAGATTCTTGTGGGCTGGCTTTTTTCCAAGTAATCTGTTTGTTATGGGCTACATCACTTTGCATTTCATCTTTACTCATATTTCTTAAATAGGAAGTAACTCTCCCACTCTGATGCTTCTTTTCATTTAGTCCATTATATTAACCACATTTGCCGACCAGCCGCCGTCATTATACTGCGGCAGGTCGGCACGGTCCCACGAACCGTCGTAGCGGTTTGTTGGCTCCTTTAAACGGGATAGCAGGCGCTCACGCTGCAGGGGTGCAGATGCTCGTGGCGCGATCGCGCGCACGAGAGGCAGGACAGGGACGTGTGTGTGTGTGTAAATACACAAATTCCTCCAACAGAGAAACACCAACGTCACACCTAGTTCTTAAAGTTTCAACACAACGCATCTTATATATGTTACCTTCATCATTAACGTGTGCTATAATACTCAGTAAGAAATGTTGTTGATATAATATCTCTCTCAACCTTCTGTATTGATGCTTTGTGAAAACCTCAATAAAAGCTTTGATTTAAAAAAAAAAACAAAAAAACACACAAATTCCTATTCTGAGAGGAGATGCAGATCGTGAGTTCCTAATAGCTAGGAAGCACGATCTGTCATCTCCTATAGTCAGTCCCCTCCCCCTACAGTTAAAACACACACTAGGGAACACAGTTAAACCCTTGATCGCCCCTATTGTTAACCCCTTCCCTGCCAGTGACATTTATACAGTAATCAGTGCATTTTTATAGCACTGATTGCTGTATAATTGTTAATTCTCCCAAAAATTTGTCAAAAGTGTCCGATGTATCCGCCATAATGTCCCAGTCTCGATAAAAATCGCAGATAGCAGATATTACTAGTAAAAAAATAAAATAAAAAGGCCTTAAATCTATCCCCTATTTTGTAGACCAGCCTTTCTCAACCTTTTCAACCCAGAGGAACCCTTGAAATAACTTTCCAGTCTCAGGGAACCCCTCCTAAAAATGACATAAGTCTTCAACTCATGATACATAAGGGTGATGGTCAGTGGTAAGCATGCCCCTTACACTTGTGGTCACTCAGAATAATTACCCCCTTACAGATAGCTAAAAAGATCAATGGTGTCAGTGGAAACTTCTCATTTCTCAAGGAACCTCTAGCAACCTCTGGAGGAACCCTGGTTGAGAAACCCTGTTGTAGACGCTATAACTTTTGCGCAAACAAATTTATATACGCCTATTGCGATTTTTATTACCAAAAATATGTAGAAGAATACATATCGGCCTAAACTGAGAAAAAAAAATAGCTTTTTAAAAAAAAATGGGGATATTTATTATAGCAAAAAGTACAAAATATTGTGTTTTTTTTTTTCAAAATTGTCAGTCTTTTTTTTGTTTATAGCACAAAAAATAAATACCACAGAGATGATCAAATACCACCAAAAGAAAGCTGTTTGAGGGAAAAAAAGGACGTCAATTTTGTTTGGGTACAACATTGCACGGCCGCGCAAGTTTCAGTTAAAGCGACACAGTACCGTATCGCAAAAAAATTGCCTGGTCATTGAGCAGCCAAATCTTCCGGGACTGAAGTGGTTAAGTTATTATCAAACTATAGCCACTGTAATCCAGCCCAAATTGCATATTACTTACTTTTTGAAGAAACTTTAAATAATCTTGTTTCCAGGGGTAAGACAGCGCCATCTTAGGTATTGTTTTCTGAGTCCACAGTAGAGTGTATTTCACACTTCCTATACTGTTAACAAAGCCTCCTTCTCGATCCAACGTTTCTATGGCAACCCTGCTACGCTGCTTATAGCCGACTTGTTTTGTTTCACAGTATTTACTTGTGCTGTTTATCTAGGGCAGCCTTTCTCAACCTTTTCAACACAAAGGGGCCCTTGAAATTACTTTCTGGCCTCAGGGAACCCCTGCTAAAAATTACTTTATCTACAACTCATGATAAATTTATGTGATGGTCATAGGGAAGAATGCTCCTTATAACTATGGTCATTGGGAAGAATAACCTCCTTGTAGATAGCCAAAAAGATCATTGGTGTTAGTGGGAACTTATCTGAGAGGAAAAAACTTCTCATTGCTCAAGGAACCCCTAGCAACCTCTGGAGGAACCCCTAGCAACCTCTGGAGGAACCCTATGGTTCCATGGAACCCTAGTTGATAAACCCTGATCTAGGGTTTGCCTGTGTCAGTCTTATCAGCTTTAGTTGATAAGACTGCAGTATACAGTCCGATGTCCAGGTTTATACTTCATGTGATGTCACACGGTCACATGGGGTGTAGGAGGAAGCTCTGAATGATTCTACAGTCTTGTGGGATTTGAGTGTTGTGCCGCAGGGAGTCCTGATAATGGACAGACAAGAACACAGAGTGTGCCGTAAATCAGGGGAGATATGAGCATGCTCCAGTGACGTCATTCTAAAGAACAAAACTGATTACAACAATACTAAGCAAGTAAGGAGATATCTACACGCAGGGTTCATTAGGGTTTTTTATGCTGATTTACATGGTATAAAGTTGTGGGGGAGAGTTTACAACCACTTTAACTCTGATAGTATGACAATTAATTGCACAAAGTGCGTTTGTCCAGATTAACTTTGTGCTAGTTATACAGTCAAATAATGAGCTGCTTTCAGCATTTAACTACAAAGATCAGCAATAGACTATGTTCTCAGCTCTACGATCTGTAAATGGTTATTACAGCCATGACATGAAAAGATGTTTTATTATTAGGCAGAAACTCATGGCAAAGCTGTTCATGATAAAGTAAATCTTACATTTTCTGCTAATATTTGATAGTCAGAGCTATAGCCTTTACAGTGAGAACTGTACTAACATAAATGGTGAGCATTGTAAAACTGACATTTTGGTGTTGGACAAGCATGTTGGGAGTTCCTTGAACTAGAACAAATCAGCCTACGATCCAGGAACTAAAACCAGGTATGTCACTGTCTAACTAGTACAAAGGTCTAAGTTTTGATAACATAATGAGAAGACACAGAACTCCCTGAGGATAACTGTGGTACCAGGAAAGATTGAAGACAAAAGGCGAGTAGGATGACAAAGACTTAGGTAGCTGGACATCATTATTGTAGCAATGATTATAAACCTATAAGAGTGAAGAAACTGCTGCTGAAAGAGTGGTGTTGTTTTCCAAAGTACAAAAACATTATTTAAATTGGCAAACTGCAAAGAAAAGTTAAAATATATTCAAACAACTAAAATACAAGTACCTATTTGCTGCTATGTCAGCAATCCATGCATATTTTAACAGAAGAAATATGCATTCCAACCAAGTTTTTTTTTTTTTGCAGTATAACTTAACATAAATTACTTTTTAGGAAGACTCTTTATTAATGTTCACCTTTGTTGGCATTCTTCCTGTTCTTACAATGACTTGAACTAATAAAACAGTCTTTCACTAGACAGAAAATATTTTACATTATATTTCCTAATAGAAATTGTGCAGATTGTAAACATGAAAGAATAGAATCTTTCTCAATACGTGTTTTTCACTGTCATAGTTGGATTCTTCCTAATATTTCCTAAAACTGACCACACACACTCATCTTCTACAGTGAGAGATTACTTTTTTAAATCAAATTATCATATTTGAAGGATAAAGTTAACTATAGACAAAAAAATTTTGTTTAACTTTTAGCTGTGATTGGGGATGAGCTGAACGTACCTGGGTTTGGTTCAAGCAGGGGGTTGCTAACCAATTTCATTTGCCAGGTAGTAAATGTCCTGGCTAATTGTTAGGAGATCCACTGATTTCCCCCTAATTCTGGAATTGCTGCACTTTTCTCTTCTGTCACTAGGTGGCATTATAGCTAGTGACATTAGATTGACAAGGGCAAAGCAAGGACAGATTATGGATGGATGGGTTGTCTCAGCCAATGGGCAGGGGTTTCTTTAAGCCCTTTGGCTTGCTGGGAGAGCCTATTTATTTGGGTGGAGTCAGGTGATCAGGGTTCTGTGTCACATGGACGGCTGTCTGGGTGGACGTGTGTTGTGTCGCCCCGGGCTGCTAGGCCGGAAACCTGAGGCCTATCCTGGGGACACCAGGCTGCAAGGCTGCCTGAGGCCTATCCAGGAGCAGTAGAAGCAGGGTAGGGTTGGGACTGCAGGATTGGAGTTCAACCGAGTGGATAAGATTCAGCTGGATGGGGAACCAATTGTGGTCGGAGGTAGAGGGGAAGCTGTCGCCATTAAGGGACCAACCACCTTGTTACTGGAGACTACTGTGAGTGAGCTGAAGCAAGTACCTGAGCAGTCTTCTCACCAGCCGGGGACAGGGAAGAAGTGGGAAAGCATAATCCAGTGCCAAGCCAGGGACCCAGCAGGATAGCGGGGGTGATGCTTGAGGAGTATACAGCGGGGTAGCTGTGGAAGAGCTCAGGGGATTCAGTGACGACTAGGATCTGGAAGTCTAGTGAGAGACTGGGAGCTCAGTGAGTGAAGATCTACAGTGGGATACTGTGAGATAAGTAAAAGGACTGTTCTGTGTTACCAAGGGTTATGTACAACTACTGTTAATGACTGTTGCAAGACTAGTTGCCATAGAAGACAGCGGTCCTACCTATACAGAAGTTTTATCCGGCTGGAGGCCTTCCACTGTATAGCTGTTTACCTATAGAAGTCTTGGAGTCTGCCAATTATCATTGCATCTACTCAAGGGTGTCCTGGCCCTAACCAGCCCCCCCCCAGTTCCGTTAAGAGACAATAAATCTTTTGTTTGCATTCGAAAATTGCCCATCATTCTTCTTGCATCACACCCACCGTGCCTGGTAATCTACTGTACAAGGAAGGATGTCAGCTCTCCCTAACCCTTGAGGTCACCATTAGACCTCTTAGCCCCCGGGATCTTGCTACAGTAAAGCTTGAGTGCAGAATTTGAACCCCATTGAAGTCAATGGGAGCTGAATTAAAAAAAAAGTACAGTTTTCTTGGCTAATAGCCAAGGGGTTGTTAAACAAGTGCCATATGGGTGGGGGGGGGGGGGGGTACTGGGCAAGTAAAAATAACTTACTACAGCAAGGAAGAAGATGCTGTTTAAATTGCTGGAAAATAACAGCATTTTTAGCAGCCAGAGCTTCCCTTCATCTATTCCAGACCTTATCCTAGATCATTCCTATGAAATAGATGCTAATGGGGAACTCCCACATCAAAAATATGTTTTTCCTTCCTAAAAATACATACCAGTACCTTATCTTGATGAGACTCTTATACAGACAGGAAAAAAAAGGCCTAGGGACCTTGATGTGTAAAAAAACGTTTAGCCAAGGGTCCACGCAGGGGCGTATGTAACATAAAAAACAGTGGTGTAGATAAAGTAACAATGCAGACCTGACTAATACAAAATGCATACTTTGGCGAAATAGGACATGTTGAGAAAATAAGGAACCAATGTCAGTAGATAGCCTGACCAAAAATGAAACCCTAGTGGGCCCAGGGTGAGCATTGTAGTAGGTGGTCGAAAACAAGGTGGCAAAAGAGAAGCAGTGAGAAGGTATAGCAATGCCGCCCTTTGGTGACAGGTCCCTATACCAAAAAATAAAAAGAAGGTGGGCTACCCACAACTAACTGGTGTCATCAGTAGTGAAGGTGAAGGAGCAGGTATGAAAGTGTTTGGAGAGAAGGATAAAAAGAAAGGAGGAGGGAGATGAGGGAGGGAGGGAGATAAGGGAGGGGAATGAGAGGAAAGAAAAAGGAGAGAGATAAGAGGCCCTGGGGGGCGAGAGAAGGTCACGGTGGGCTATAATGACTTTCCAGGGGATATTCTTGTACTCAAATGTCACCATAAGACAATAAAAACAAAGCATTGTAGTAGGTGGTCGAAAACAAGGTGGCAAAAGAGAAGCAGTGAGAAGGTGGAGCAATGCTGCCCTTTGGTGACAGGTCCCTATACCAAAAAATAAAAAGAAGGTGGGCTACCCACAACTAACTGGTGTCATCAGTAGTGAAGGTGAAGGAGCAGGTATGAAAGTGTTTGGAGAGAAGGATAAAAAGAAAGGAGGAGGGAGATGAGGGAGGGAGGGAGATAAGGGAGGGGAATGAGAGGAAAGAAAAAGGAGAGAGATAAGAGGCCCTGGGGGGCGAGAGAAGGTCACGGTGGGCTATAATGACTTTCCAGGGGATATTCTTGTACTCAAATGTCACCATAAGACAATAAAAACAAAGCCGCCTGCAAGGCAAAGGCATAATGAGCTAGTATGCACTGCATACCCCGTATCGCAGCCTGGTCCACTCTGAGGGACTGACATCTTGCCCTTGGCGTTTCTTCCGGGTTCACGGCTCCGGCGCTGTGAGTGGCCGGAGCCGCAATGACGTCACTCCCGCTCATGCACGTGGGAGTCTTCTTTCCGGCACGGTCTGGCAGCGTCTGCTGGACCTTCAGCCGGGCATTCAGAGTGCATGCGCTGCTGATGTCAGCGGCTGCATGCAAAGGGAATATCTCCTAAACCGTACAGGAGCTGAACGCTCCGGACGCCGGCGCGTGAGAGTGCATGGGACAACCCATTGTTGTCCCCCTTATTTAATCTTTTGCATCCAGCGGGAGAGCTTCACCAACCACCTAGGAGAGTGTTCTTGCGCCTTGCTCCTCCTCGATACCATCCCCCCTTTGAGGTACATGGAGTGGTGAGTTGGTCTTCACAGACCTTAAAGGTTAGACATATTAACATCAACACATCCCCAGTCATCAGGACCTGAGGCGGCATAATGCTATACTGTGCTCTTTTATATTCAAATGACAGTTTCAATACCCCAATGTTTCAAAGATCCTAACAACATGCTATATTGAACTGTGATCTGTTCTGTTTTTACACTGGAGCAGTTTTTAGTAATAAACCTCACACACTGTATACTGCCCTATGAGTGTTTCACACCACATCATGTGCATCTTCAGGGTCCTCTAGTGTCTAACACAGTGACCATATTAATGTAGCCTACAACCGGACCTTCACTAGAATGTCAATTCTTGTTTAGTGTAGCACCCTGGTGTTTAGGCAGGTATTTTTTTTTTTAAAAAAGTAAAATTTTTTTTATAAAAAAAATTATTTGAGATTTTTTTTAACATACTGTCACCAGTCAGTGTCCCTGATCACCACCACACCAGTCACACAATGATGCCGTACTGCACTAGTGACAATATGTACAAAAAAAAAATTGTGACAATCCTTTCATTTTCCAAAAAATGACAAAAAATATTACAACTTCAAAAAGCTTACAATGCCTCTTACTAAATACTGCAGACTGTCTACTTTCCAAAAAGGGTCATTTTGAGAGTTTTTGTACTGTCCTGACATTTTAAGGGCCTCAAGAAATTATATCAACTGTCAGTACATTAGAATTGATCAAGTTTCATATAATATATATATATATATATATATATATATAATATATATATATATATATATATACACAGACACACCATAGTTTGTAAACACTTTGACATTCACACAAACCAATATACACTTATTGGATTTTTTTTTCCCCCAAAAACATGTAGCAGAATACATTTTAACCTAAATTTATAAAGACATTACATTTATTTATTTTCTTAATTGAATATGTTTTCTAACAGAAAGTAAAAAATATATTTTTTTTGAAAAAAATATATTTTTTTTTATTTATTATAATAAAAAAAAAAAACAGTGGTGATCAAATACTACCAAAAGAAAGCTCTATTTGTGTGAAAAAAAATGATATCAATTTCATTTGCGTACAGTGTTGCATGAGTGGGCAATTGCCAGTTAAAGCAGTGCAGTGCCGAATAGCAAAAAATGGCCTGATCGTGAAGGGGGTATAAAGCCTTCCAGAGCTCAAGCCGTTAAAGCGGAACTTCAGAAGGGGAAGTTACACTTGTTTGCATCCTCCCCCCTCCAACTGCTACATTTGGCACTTTATGAGGGGGGGGGTACCTGGTTTTGACAGGTACCCGCTCTTACTTCGGGTCAGATTGGCTGGGCGAGCTGAGCCAGATATTCGCCCCACCCCCTCCTTCCCCCGCAGTATTCTCAGACACATTACAGGTCCCAGAAGACTACAGAACCATGTACAAGGTGCAGTGCGGCTTGTACATGCGTAGTAGGAAACCGACTATAAAGCCACAAGGCAAGACTAATGCCCTGTACACGCGGTCAGACTTTCCGACGGAAAATGTGCGATCGGATCGTGTTGTCGGAAAATCCGATCGTGTGTTGGCTCCGTCTGACTTTTTCCGTTTAAATTTCAGATCGTGTGTAGACAATTTTGATGGACAAAGTGCCACGCATGCTCAGAATAAATTAAGAGACAAAAGCTATTGGCCACTGGCCCATTTATAGACCCGACGTACGTGTTGGACGTCACCTCGTTCTGAACGATTGGATTTTCCAACAACTTTGTGCAAGCGTGTGTATGCAAGACAAGTTTGGTCCAAAATCCGTCTGAAAAAAAGGACGGATTTTGTCGTCGGAATGTCCGACCGCGTGTACAGGGCATTAGACTCTGTTGCTCCTGGGAATCTGTTACTCTTGTTCCTGGGTTTCAGGTTATTCCTTATTTCTCTGACCTGCTCCAGTTTGTGTCAATCTCTTGATTTACTAAGACTGGAGAGTAAAAAATCTGGTGCAGATGTGCATAGTAGCCAACCAGCGTCTAACTTCAGCTTGTTCAATTAAGCTTTGACAGAAAACTGGGAGCCGATTGGTTTCTATGCAGAGCTGCACCAGATTTTGCACTTTCCAGTTTTAGTAAATCAACCCTTTTGTCTGTCCTTGGAGTTTCTTATTATATCAGGTATACTCTCCATGACTTTCTCTTCTGTCTGTGGCTATTATTGGGCTTGCCCTCACCAGTAAGGACTGGTGCATCCATCTAAGTTTGTCTGTACTAACGTTCGCACTTTAGTCCATACCTGCTCCTGTGTTTGGGTTAATCCAATGCTACCTATGACAAAATATTTACTCTTGCTTAAATTTATGTTTGCTTAAATGACTTGTCATGGCCAAGAGGAAAAAAGATCATTACTATTTGAGTTGTGACACTTATGCCGCGTACACACAAGCAGAATTTCCGTCCGAAAAATCTTGGATGTTTTTTCCAACAGAATTTCGCTCAAGCTTGTCTTGCATACACGGTCACACAAAAGTTCTCTGAACTTTCGACCGTCAAGAATGCGGCGACGTACAACACTACGACGAGCCGAGAAAATTAAGTTTAATGCTTCCGAGCATGCATGATTTTTTTGCGCATCCGAATTGCATACAGACGATCGCATTTTCGGATAGGAACTTTTCCCAAATGAAAAATAGAGAACCTGCTCTCAATCTTTTGCTAGCTGGAATTCCGCCAGCAAAAGACTGATGGAGCATACACATGTGGAATTTTCCGTCAAAAAGCTCTCATCGGACTTTCCAATCGTGTGTACACGGGATTAAGCTGTTTATGTACACAAGAATTCAGCCAGTTCAGCAGGAACTGGCCAAATTTTGATGTGGGTGTAGCCCTCTCTGTTCAACAGAAGCCAATCTTTAGATCGGCTTCTGCCGAAAGGTCCTGCTGGAAAACCAGCTTTTGGATAGCCGGTGCAGCAAATGGCTGCAGTGCTGATCAGTGTATTCTTACGGGGGGGGTCTCTGTTGTTAGAATACAATAGAGTATCGGGGGGAAGATTCCTGCATTCCTGTCTTTTTTTGTTCAACGGAAATACTGTGTATACCCAGCATTGCTCTGTGCTACCTAGCACAGGTTAATGAGTGCCCTGTTTTAGTAAATACACTTATAGCTATATACTTTTATAATAGACTATTGTAGTAGAATCATCATTTTTCCTTTTAGACAAAAACAAACTTTTTTAGTCTAACATGTATAACTTAGCAGTATTTGTATTGCATAATGTTTCAGTATATTAACAGATTGTAGTGTGGGATGTAATTTTCAATCCAGTGACCTTTTTTTTAAATAGCCAGTAAAAATACAATAAAATGTGTTAAATAGTTTTATATTGAAAAGCTGACTGGATAATATAAAAACGAAGAGATCACAGCTGGCGATTTATTTTTACATTTTATAAAATATAGAGCAGAGCTGAATACAATAATATGTTTTGATTGACGGAAAGACAATTGGAGTGCTATCAACTCTACAAAATAAGTATAAAAGAACGGTCGAGAAAATGAATATGAGCTGCTGGAAGCATAATGGCAGGAATTTCAAAATGGGAAAAAAAAAATTGCAGATGAGCAGCTAAAGTTACAGGTGATGAAAAAATAATTGAAACAAGGAACAAGGCAGTTAGGAAATGATAAAGCAAAAATCTGAGCTTGCAAGACAGAAATTAAAGAATGAGAAAATTGTAAGGAGGTAGAGAAGATAAAATGTCACCAATCAAGGGGCAACAAAGGTTATTGGAGGGGAGAAGACACAGGGAGCTAAAAATTGGTTCGGCCGAGCACTGTAGTATCTTTAGATGTCAAGCAATATGATTGAGCTGTCTGAATTTTCTACACAAGCATGAGCAGAAAGATTATCGTGAAAAAAAAGCCATCAATAGAACACTGTCAAGCAGCTTATTATTCAAATTTTTATAAAGTGACAGTAACGGCAGATGCTTTGTACTTATTACAGCAGAAGTTGTGACCAGGCCTAGGAACAGAATAATGGTTTAAAGAACTAAGAACTATTCCTTGCTGCATTGTTGTAGTCCTCTAACATAGATGAGCTTGATGTTATCTAGTAAATGCCTGTAATAGGCCCATTTACGTCACATCCATTGAGCTGCATTACTAAACACAGAAGACGTATAATAAAAAACTAAAACCCATTGTTTCCAATAGAATCAGTTCACATCAATTTATTGCTTTGGTGTGCGCTTTGTGAGAATGGAGCATGCTGTATTTAAATGCAGCACAACATGCTGCAACATGTTACAATGTATCAAAGCATGCTTCATGCATGCACATGAAAGAAAGAAATGTATTATTGCTCCTGCTGTGAATAAAAAAAAGAAATCTGCACATTAATGCAATGAGTAAAAAAATTTGAACATTATTTGCAATGCATTAAAAAAATAAACACACATCAACTTAAAGTGGAGGTAGACCCTCACATATACCCAGTGAAGTGAACAACCTCAGATGATACACAGAAAAAAATCTTCCTACATAAGTTTTACATGTATATCTGCTGTCTTCCCTTTTCTATACTCTTTGAAAAGTGCAGATCCTGTCAGAAATCTTTCTGCCGCATTCAGCAGTGGTTGAGGATATGAATGCAACCTAAACTTGTTTCCATGAATCATTTGGAATTATATATGTTTATTGTGAGCAAGCATCTCCATACTTTACCTCATCAGCCAACTGACAATGTACTTGGCTGTGAAAGAGAAAGATTTGGAAATATTTATAAAGTGCGTTGGGACAAATTAATGTAAGGCACTGGTCTCTTAAAGTACAATAAAATCCTTCACTGAATACCCTTAAGGTAGCAAAATTATTGATGGGCCCAACACCACCCTGTTCGGTTCACACCAGAACTCCTGAACAGGGAAAAGGTTTGGCCCAGGCTATTAACTCTATTAAATTCTATGGGACCCGGACATGTAAAATCAAAAGTCCCCATTTTGAAGGCTTATGCCGCGTACACACGAGCGGATTTTCCGTCAGAAAAATCTTGGATGGTTTTTCCGACGGAATTCCGCTCAAGCTTGTCTTGCATACAAAAGTTCGCTGAACTTTCAACCGTCAAGAACGCGGTGACGTACAACACTACGACAAGCTGAGAAAATTAAGCTCAATGCTTCCGAGCATGCGTCAAATTGTTTCCGAGCATGCGTAGGAATTTTGCGCATCGGAATTGCTACAAACAATCGGAATTTCCAATCTGACCTTTTTCAGACCGAAAAATTGAGAACATGCTCTCAATCTTTTGCTGGCTGGAATTCGGCCAGCAAAAGTCCGATGGAGCATACACACAGTCGCATTTTCCGTCCAAAAGCTCTCATTGTCCTTTTGCTGGCCGAATTTTAAATCGTGTGTACATTGTATACAAGTTATTGGCCATAAAAAGGGTATGGAGGCCCAGGTACTGCCCTGGGGGATATATATCAATGCAAAAAAAACTTTTAAAAAGATTGTTTTTACAGGAGCAGTGGTTTTAATGATGCTCTAAGTAAAACAAGAACATAAAAAAATAAATAAAAAAAACTGTGCAAACTGACATTTATAAAGAAAAAAAATGACATTTACTGTAAATTGATTATAGCGGCTGCAAGCCGTTTTCGGCAATACATTTTTTTTTCTTTAAACAGTGTCTGGGTATGGATTTTAAGGGGAACCCCACACCTTTTTTTCATTTATTTTGTATTGCTAGCAATGACTTGGAGCCGCAATAATCAATTTAAATGTCTTTTTTTTTTTTTTACTTTACAAATGTTAGTTTATAGTTCACAGTATTGTATTGCCAGTAAACTCGGAAAAGTTTTTTTATTTTTATTCAGCTGGCAGTGGGGAAGCCTTTTGACAGCTGATGACTCATCCGTTGTTAAGGATGCGGCAGCTGGCTTCCCGACCCTGCTCCTTAACAACCTATAGGTTGAACATCTCACCGAGCACACAGAAAATGTGGGGGATCAGTGAACACCTGAACGGGCGATGTTCAGCCCGAACTTATGCTTGACCCAAACCATTCACCCATCCTTACTGTCTATCTTGGGGAGTTTGGGGGTGGAGTGAAGGATTCTTATATGTTAATGCTGCTTACTGAATGTGTGTTCTGCAGCCTCTTTACATTTTCTCTTTTTTGCTGGCTGCAATTAATTTTTAAAAGCCTGTTCCTGAATTCACATGCAATTCACTGATAACAGGCTGCATGTGTAAGTTCACAGGGCATATTTGACAGTGTAATATTCCTGGGGACTGTGCACCAGAAGTTAATTTCTCTTGGGAAAGCATGTGATAGGGTGATTTGCAGAATGGAGATTGCTGGGAGACAGAGAGTCGTCGCTCTAAAACAAAGTGCCCACAGTGTTTTGTTTTTAAAAAAAAACTTTTTGTTTAATTATTTCTTGTATTTTTAAAAGTTTTTTTTTTGTCAAAAACTTCTTAAATTGTTCTAGAACCCAACAGTACTACAGAATACTTCCTCCTCTCCATTTCTCCATAACATAGGGGGTAGGGGTTATGTAGTTCTCAGAGATAGCTGAAAACATGCAATTAATAAAAAGCACAGGCAGAGGGCACAGAAAGTTATTTCACAAGGTGTCTGTCGGTGTTAACAGATGCACTTCCTCTTATCTAATAGATAGAACAAAAACTTTCAATTGTATATTTAACAATCCTAAAGAGAGCAAATAAGAGTAAATAATTGTTAGGCCCCTTTCACACTGATGGACTGTTCAGATCCGCCTGTCAGTTTTGACGGCGGACCTGAATGGGCGCTCCATGCTAGTCTATGGAGCGAAGGATGTCAGCGGAGACATGTCCGCTTACATCCGACCCGGTTCGATCTGCCAAAAGCAGGCGGATGGCCCTATGTCCGGATCCGTCACTGGCGGGTCGGGTGAGATCTGATGAAAACGGACACGCTGTCCGTTTTTATCCGATCTCTCCATAGAGACCAGCGGCGCTGGACAAGCCCCTCCCCGCTCAGTGAGCAGAGAGGGGCCTGTCATCCGCTGGCTCAGCGGAGATCAACGGAGAGAGCCTTAGGGTTTATATACACTGGCATAAAAATTCACAAAAAGATTAAGCTTTGAATTTGGGTCAAGTTTGAATTTGCAGTGAACCCAACTGGTTAATGAACACAGCAATTGAATGTGCCCATTTGTTGCTAAAGTAACCAATTAACAATAATGTACTCCCTGGCTTGTGAACCTAGGCCAGGTGGATTAAAATTGCAAATAATTAGGGCTTTGTGATATGCCAGCCCCATACTATAACTCTGAAGGTGTGGCTCTCTTAGTATACTCTAATAGCTTTTTTTGGGTGACCTTTGGTATAGGCTTGGATCTATACCAAAGTTACTATTAGAGTATGCAAAGAGAACCTCACCAGCAGGTTGGTTTAATTTGCCACAAAGGAAACGCAGGGGTGTACATATTATGGCATGTACTCAAGCGTCTGTGTTTCTCACTCAGCTTTCTCTCTTGAAGGGACCCCAATGTCCGCACCCAGGGGGTTCAGCAGCATGAGCACATACATGTAGCCACAAAGGTTCACCTTTAATCCTTGCATTAGTTTATATATTATATTACGCGGTTTTGAATATGATTAGTATATGTATATATTTTCTATGTGTAATATCACACACACATTTATGTTTTAATTTTAGATGCATCTTGTTTTCCCCTGTCTCATGATGAAGCAGCTTTAAAGTGTTACTAAACTCACAACAGTAAAATCAGCCTGTATATGCAGTAAAGCATGCTTGTTATACTCACTGTGGAACCTAAGGGGTTAATTCTGTGCATTGTTTAAAAAGGATGTTTGATCCTGACTTCTCTGTTCCTCTCCTTCTTCCACATTCCCCAAACCATCTCCTGATAGAACAGAGGCTAGGGGACAAGCTGCGCATGCTCAGTTTGGTGTGTATTGCTAGAAAAAAATACATTTCTTGGGAGGGTGCATGTGATCAGCACAGGGCCAATCACCCCTAGACAGAGGGTCAGGGGTCCTGCAGCCTCATAAGACAATCAATCAGAGCACAGTGAAAACTCCTCCTACAAGTTTTAACCAAACACTGAAAGAAGTCACAAGACTACCCTAACTGCTGATGAAAAAAAAGGTATTTAACTGTTTATATGTACTAAAACTATTGCATTTCCATGTTCTGTGTACTGTGGGAGACCAGATATAGTGAATGCAGGGTCCTGGGTTTAGTAACACTTTAATGCTAGCGAAACACGTGAGTGATATGAGATTTTTCTTGTAGGAGATCTCCTAATGTGTGAAGCATTTATGTCATTTTCTGTTTCTTACCCCATGCTTAGGGTCTCAAGGAGTTTCTAGGTATTATTTCCTTAGGACGAGGTGCTTTTTTAAATATACCCATCTACCTCTTTTTTCACTCTAATATATATCTGCAAAAAAAGACTACAAACACTCTTTAAGCTGATGATCACGTACTAAAAACTACTAAACAATAGTGCTGAAATTTAGTCACTGTCCCTACAGAATACCTTGTATTCCAGGCACATGGAATCAAGTCACAATGATTCTGTCAAAGTCATCTCAACTTCCAGTACTGATCCTTATTCATCATGTGTGGAATGTCTTTATTTCAAAATGGCATACAGCACAAATGCTGTTATGCACTTCATGCTTCTTTCTGCACTTTGTTTATGATTATATCCAAAATCAGAAGCTCAGTGTACAGAGGTCAGTGTACAGAGGTCAGTAGGATGTAGGGCAGTGTACAGAGGTCATTAGTATGTATGCAGTGTACAGAGGTCAGTAGGATGTAGGGCAGTGTACAGATGGTCAGTGGTATGTACAGCAGTGTACAGAGGTCAGTATTATGTAGAAAACAGTATAAAGAGGTCAGTAGTATGTAGAACAATGTACAGAGCTCAGTAGTATGTAGGACAGTGTACAGAGGTCAGTAGTATGTAGGCAGTGTACAGAGGTCAGTAGTATGTAGGACAGTGTACAGAGGTCAGTAGGCTGTAGATGTAGTGTACACGGTACAGTAGGGCAGAGGACAGGGGGTCAGCAGGGCAGAGGGCAGGAACTGACAGGTCAGAGGATAAGAAGTCAGCTCAGTGGCTATGTGGGGTTAGGCGGGCACACACATGGGGGTCAGGAGGGGCCACACTATGGGGTTAGGCGGGCACACACATGGGGTCAGGAGGGCACACACTATGGGATTGGGAGGTCACACACCAGGGGGCAGTGACAATACTTTAATTATTTCTACATAAAAAAAAAAACATCTTCCCATTTGTCACCTAGCAGGCAGCACTTCTATGCTATTGCAATACTGCCAATGTAGACTATTTTGTTGAATGCTCCTGAAGTTTGGAGAAACAACTTTTTTTATGATTATATCCAAAATCAGAAGCTCAGTGGCCAATGTAGACTATGTTGTTGAACTCCTAAAGTTTGGAGAAACAGTCCAACCCTAACCCTAATTGTAAAACCAAATGCTCAGCCTAATGCCGCGTACACACACAAGCAGAATTTCCGTCCGAAAAATCTTGGATGGTTTTTCAGACGTAATTCGGCTCAAGCTTGTCTTGTATACACACAGTCACACAAAAGTTCTCAGAACTTTCGACCGTCAAGAACGCGGTGACGTACAACACTACCACGAGCTGAGAAAATTAAGTTCAATGCTCCCAAGCATGCGTCGAATTGTTTCCGAGCATGCGTCAAATTGTTTCCTAGCATGCGTTATTTGTGCGCATCCGAATTGCATACAGACGATCGCATTTTCGGATAGGAACTTTTTCCGATGGAAAAATAGAGAACCTGCTCTCAATTTTTTGCTGGCTGGAATTCCGCCAGCAAAAGACTGATGGAGCATACACACGGTCGCATTTTCCAAAAAAAAGCCCTCATCTGAGTTTTGCTGGTGGCATTTCCGATCGTGTGTACGTGGCATAAGACTACATTACAAGGTCTCCATAGAAACATAGGCATGGATTTGAGGATTATTTCAGATTATAAATTATGTAACTTCAGCTTGGTAGAGAGTAATGGCGAAAGTACAATATACTGTATATCCGGAGGAGCATATTAACCACTTCAGCACCGGGCCATTTTACACCCTTCCTTACCAGAGCACTTTTTGCTATTCGGCACTGCGTCGCTTTAACTAACAATTGCGCGGTCGTGCGACTTTACACCCAAACAAAATTGATGTCCTTTTTTTCACACAAATAGAGCTTTCTTTTGGTGGTATTTGATCACCTCTGCGGTTTTTATTTTTTGCGCTATAAAAGAAGAGCGACAATTTTGAAAAAAAAACACAATATTTTTTACTTTTTGCAATAATAAATATCCCATTTTTTTTTAAAAAAAAAACTATTTTTTTCCTCAGTTTAGGCTGATACGTATTCTTCTACATATTTTTGGTAAAAAAAAAAAATCGCAATAAGCGTATATAGATCGATTTGCGCAAAAGTTTTAGCGTCTACAAAATAGGGGATAGATTTATTGCATTTTTTTTTTTTACTAGTAATGGCGGCGATCTGCGATTTTTTTTCGTGACTGCGACATTGCGGCGGACACTTCGGACACTTTTGACACATTTTTTGGGACCATTCACATTTACACAGCGATCGTTGCTATAAAATTGCAGTGATTACTGTGTAAATGTGACTGGCAGGGAAGGGGTTAACACTAGGGGGCGCTGCAGGGGTTAATGTGTTCCCTATAGGAGTGATTCTAACTGTGGGGGGAGGGGACTCACAAGGGGAGGAGACCGATCAGTGTTCCTCCGTACTGGGATCACATGATCGGTCTCCTCTCCGCTGACAGGACGTGGAGCTGTGTGTTTACACACACAGCTCCATGGTCCCTCGCGGTCCCGTTGTTTTAACGGGCAATCGCGGGTGCCCGGCGGACATCGCGGCCGCCGGGCACCAGCACGCGCGCCCCCCAGGCGGCCGGGAATGGGAGGACGTCATATGACACCCACCCAGGATGGGTGATCCACCTTGTGGGCGTCATATGAATAAAATGACCATGTGCACACTTTAGCTTAATAAACAGATTCCCTTCTGCTGTAGAAACATGTCACAGAGGAATGCCTACCTGATCTCCTAGGCTGGAAGGGTTATGTAAAGTTGGAAGTAAGTAAATTTAAGATTTATACATCTGGGAAATAGAAAAAGATCTTCCATATTTCCAAAACCCAAATATTCTATGTGATAAATGCAACAAAAATATCCTTGCCTCTTAAAATCCTTTCTATTTTGTTAATGAATTTTCCTGTGAGTACTAATTTTCCCGTATAATTTCCTTTGCAACCTCTGGGACTTATAAATTTTGCTGTGCTCGGTTTTTCACACAGTGTCTCTCTGACCTTCCTGTTATCTTGTACACTTAAATCGTGTCTCTCTCTCTTCACAGTTTATAGCCTCCACCTAGTGGCACTCTAAATCTGGTTCCCTCTAGATTGCTTCCATTGAAACTCACAACAGCAGTATTTAAATCTTAATTGAAAATGTATTTCCTTGTGCACTAACAATCAGATGCCTTGACCTACTGTTTTTCCCAGCTCTTAATCTCTTTGAAGGGCATGTTGAGTAAAATGGCTTGTTGGTAGTAAGGTCAGTTTGAAAAGCAAGACCCAGAATAAAATAAATATAGATCTTAGCTGTGTAAAAGGAAGACAATAATATATTGTCACCACTGTAAGTATTCCACTCACTAAGTGAACATGGCTGAAGCCTGCGTATAATGCCATTTAATTAAAGTGCATCTTTGGTCAAAATGTAAAATATATTATTAATTTACACATTGTATTTCAATTATCTATAGCCTTCTCCCATTAATTTGATTGACAGTGAAGTCTTAAAAATGTTGTTTCCAAAGAATCCCACACATGTCAGCCTGTTGTCTGAGCTACAGAGGTATAAACAATTGTTCAGTGCAATAGAAAACTGAACCAGTGGTTCAGGTATCTATTGCGCTGGACAATTGTTTATATTGTTCACCCGTATCAGTTTTGTCTCCAGATATTCTTGCTGCAGGCCACATACTCTGGGCTTTAAGGTTGGGTGGGTGGGGGGGGGGGGGGGGCTGAATGTGCGGCGCTGGTTTCCCTCTCCCCTTTTAGGGATCGGGTCTTTGTTTTTGTTTTTGAACTACAGAGGTACTGCAGGGAGGAGTTTCAGGAGGTGGAGTCAGTACAGGGATCACTAAGGTACCATATGATATGTAGTCCTTAGAAATCAAAAGTAAACTAAACAAATGAGTAGATAGCAAAATTATTTACTATTTCCAGGCAAAAGGTGCACCTCTAGACTTTTTAAACACATTCACCAGACTAATTTGAACTGCTCTGCTGAATTTTTTTTTCATAATCTGTAGAGCTACAAGCTCAAATTACACACACTCAGAGGAGTGATTGATTTATCCGTCCCTCCCTCTCATTGTCCATTTAGATAATGCTATATGGAGATTTATTTAGAGAGAGACAGAAAAAGCGACTGTCATTTTAGATATATATATATATATATATACAGTATATATAGAGATATATACACACATACGCTACTGTGCAAACGTTTTAGGCAGGTGTGAATAAATTATGTAAATTAAGGCTGCTTTTAAAAGCAGAAGAAAAAGAAATACAACAGTTTATTTTCATCAATTAACACAATTAACAAAAGGGAAAGTCCTACCATCCTTCCAAAAATACTTAAGGTTCGCAGTGGGTCATGTCCACCTGCAATTTCAAGCTCTGGCCTTCGGGCTATGCACCTACCCTCTGGTGTTCACAAAAGTGTTGATATCTGTCTTGGCCCCCATGAGAGAGAGAGGGGGTTAAGAATTTATCACTACCTGGACGATATCCTCTGGCTGTCAAAAAAACCCGAGCCACCTTTTAGTCCACAGGGAGATTCTTCTCCAGTCGTGGTCGGAGTTCGGGTGGCTGGTGAACCATCGGAAGAGCCAATTAGTTTCAACACAGCAGATGGATTACTTAGGAGCAATGTTCGGTACGCTCCTAGGCACAGTCTCTTTACCCCAGATGAAGATGGAGGGCATCATTCAGAAGGTATCCAAAGTCATAGAGATCCCATCTATCAGCCTTGCAGTGTTTGAGCCTTATTGGCACGATGTCCTCGTGCATACCTCTAGTCCCATGGTCTCACTAGCATCTGAGACACTTCCAGACGGGATTCTTAATACAATGGAGACGACAACATCTGTCTCAGACAATCCGTTTAACAACGCTAATGAGCAGTGGTCATTACACTGGTGGATGAATCCAGAGAATCTCTCCGGCTCTATCATTTGGGTTCCCACTCATGGTCCACAATTACGTCAGATGCGAGTGGCCAGGGGTGGGGTGCCCATTGCAGAGAATTCAGGGAAGATGGTCCTTTCCCACCAGAGGGACAGTGTCCAACGTCCTAGAAATGAGGGCAGCATTTCTAGCCTTAACCTCTTTTGCATCTCAGGTCAAGGGACAGGGAGTACTTCTATGTTTGGACACCAAGGTGGTGGTCTCTTACCTTCAGAAACAAGGGGGCGCCCACAGCAAGACACTTCTGAGGGAAGTGGAACCTGTAATGCTCTGGGCAGAGAGGAACCTGGTAGACCTCAGGGCAATGTATCTCCCAGGCAAGATGAACACAGAGGCAGATGTCTTATCGAGGAGGTTTGGGGACAACGAGTGGTCTCTACATCCCCATGTGTTCATCCAAATCTCCAATCTAGGGCAGACCCCACTGGTGGATCTTTTTGCTACGCATGAGAATTGCAAAATCAGGAGATTCTTCTCTCACCTTCCACATCCACAGGCGGAAGGAGTAGATGCGCTATCTTGTCCTTGGATCTTCAAGACAGCTTACACCTCTCCTCCTCGCCCACTCATTTCGAGGTTTCTCCTCAGACTCCTGAACGAACCTGTCAAAGTGCTAGCAGTGCTACCCTATTGGTCGAAGAGACCGTGGTTTCCACTAGCCATGCACCTCAGTGTGGATCATCCGATCAGAATTCCTCCCTTTCTGCAGTTGTTGACCCAGGGCAGGCTGGACCATCCAGACCCACAGAAGCTGGATCTTTGTGTATGGAAGTGGAAAGGAGGAGGTTTGAATCGTTAGGCTGTTCCCAAGAGGTCATATCCACCCTGTTAAAAGCTAGAAAGCCTACAACCAACACAATCTATGCAATAATTTGGGACAAGTTCTTATCCTATGCCCCAGGAAAAGGAATTGATCCTATCTCTCTTTCCACTGCTGATGTTCTGAGTTTTCTGCAAACTGGTCTCGATTTGGGGCTCAGCCAGAGTTCCCTCAAGGTACAAGTTTCCGCAACTTCTGCAGCAACTAACACCAGGGGGGCAGAAGACCCTCTAGTGGTTATGTTCCTCAGGGGAGTATTGAAGATGTGTCCCCCATCCAGACGTTCCTTTCCAAAGTGGGATCCTCCTCTAATATTGGAAGTCCTATCCACTCATCCGTTTGTACCGGTTGAAGAGGTCTCAATTTGTAACTTGACTTTAAAAACAACTTTTCTGTTGGCTATTACATCCGACAGGAGGATTTCGGAAATCCACTCCCTGGGCATTGGGGATGATCACATATCCTTTTTTTTCCAGATAGGGTAGAACTTCGCCCTCTCAGAGGTTTCACACCCAAGGTCACCTCAACGGCAAACCTATCAGAACCATGGGCGTTACCAGTTTTCATGGACTCAGAATCAAACTCCTGTTATGAGTTAGACATATCCAAAGTTCTCAGGGCCTACTTGGAAGCCACAGCAAGTTTCGGCTCAGGTGAATGCTCCTTCAACAAGAGCAGTATCGGCATCTTGGGCAGCGAGGGCAAATGTTTCTCTTGAAACATTAGGCTTGGTCTTCCCGACACACGTTCCTCAAACATTATCGTATTGATCCCGGGCTCTTACAACCGTAGAGTTCGGGAGAAAAGCGCTTCATGCTGCTATGTCTGTGTTTGATTAAAGTTTATTTTTTGTTAAAGCATTAAACCCACCCATGTGAGCTAGTTATTTATCACATGTATGCTGCCATGGAGGCACCAGGAAAACGGAAAATTGTATCATACTTACCGTAATTTTCCTTTCCTGGTGCCAATCCATGGCAGCATAAACTCCCACCCTCGGTATTCTATATTACGAAGAATGTTGGGGGAGGGGCTATGCCCTTTAATTTATGCTATTCACTAGTCCTGAAGGCGGAGTAGAGGCGGAGCTCTATCACATGTATGCTGCCATGGATTGGCACCAGGAAAGGAAAATTACGGTAAGTATGATACAATTTTCCGTTTTATTGCTGCTGTAACGAGTACTTGGAAAAAAATAAATAAAATGTTGTTGTATTTATACAATGACAATAAATTATATCTATCTATCTATTTACTGTATCTAATGTCAAAACCGCTGGCAACAAAAGTGAGTACACCCCTAAGTGAAAATGTCCAAATTGGGGCAAATTAGCCATTTTCCCTCCCCGATGTCATGTGACTCATTAGTGTTACAAGGTCTCAGGTGTGAATGGGGAGCAGGTGTGTTACATTTGGTGTTATCACTCTCACTCTCTCATATTGGTCACTAATTTGGGTTATTTTCACCAAGGAAATGTAGCAGAATACATTTTGACCACAATTTACAAAGAAAGATTATTTATTTGCAAAATGTTATAACAGAAACAAAGTAAAACATGTTTTTTTTTTTTCTAAATTGTGGGTATTGTTTTGTTTATTTATCAAAAAAGAAAAACCCTACGGTGAGTAAATAGCACCAAAAGAAAGTTCTATTTGTGTGAAAAAAATTATAAAAATTTCATATGGGTACAGCGTTGTTATTCAATGTGCGACAGCGCTGAAAATTGGCCTGGGCAGAAAGGGGGTAAAAGTGTCCGGTATTGAAGTGGTTAACAAAAACATCAATCTGATCTTCAACATTGAATATATATATATATATATACACAGTATAATTAACGCTATTTAGTGAAGTGATTCTTTGCTGTTGCCTAATGTGATACAGCTAGTAGGATGCATTGGGGGAAAATTTACTAAAACTTAAATACGCAGAATCTGGTGTAGCTGTGCATAGTGACCAATCAGCTTTTAACTTCAGCTTGTTAAATTAAGCTTGTCAATAATACTTAGAAGCTAATTGGTTACTATGCACAGCTGCACCAAATTCTGTGTGCACAAATTGCAGTAAATCTCCCCCATTGAGTCATATAGAAGGCATGAATATATTGTATACAGGAGCTTGTCCTCAATGCTGTCAGTAATTACCCTTAATTTAAGAAGACTTCAAAATGAATGTTTTAGAACAGTTTCCTTTTAATGGCAATTAAAATCAAGAGTAATCTAATTGTATAATACTGTGGGATTTTGTACAAGATGTCCCAATTCTAAATTGACTATCTAATACTTTATTAATGAACAACAAATTATGTGTGATTTGTTTAAAATTCCTGTTGTCACGTTAATGAAAATTTCTTTGATAAATAATAAATGATCGAATGAATTTCTTGGCTTGAACAGAATTGAGGACAAGAAAAGTAATAAACATTTATTCAGGAGTTGTAGCACAATATCTTGCCTGATCTCCAACACCATACATTTTTAATATTCCTTTAGTAAATACTTTACTATTGACAGGGCTATATTTACAATACTTCACTCCACAGGTAAGAGGTGGGTAAAAAAGTTTAGGTTGGGTCTACCTTTTTCCTGTTATTTTGAAACTAGGTTAAACTTGTTGGTAAATTAAAGTGGTTCTAAAGGCAGAAGTTTTTTTTTGTATTTTAATACATTCTATGCATTAGGATAAAAAGCCTTCTTTGTGCAACAGCCCCCCTCAGCCCCCCTAATACTTACCTGAGCCCCATCCCACTCCCGCGATGTTGCACAAGAGCCTTGGCTGTTCGGAACTCTCCCTACTGATTGACTGAGACACAGCAGAGTGCGCCATTGGTTCCTGATGCTGTCAATCAAAGTCAGTAAGCCAGTGAGGAGAGAGAGGGGCGGGGCCGAGCCCCGTTTCCGTGTCTAAATGAACACACACATAAGCAGCGGCTCAGGTGCCCCATAGCAAGCTGCTTGTTGTGGGAGCACTCAGCAGGAGGGAGGGGCCAGGAGCACCAGTGAGGGACCCAAGAAGAGGAGGATCTGGGCTGCTCTGTGCAAAACCTCTGCACAGAGCAGTTAAGTATAATGTGTTTTATTTTTATACATATAAAAAAACAAGACTTTAGTATCACTTTAAGATACCGAAATGAAAGAAAGGGGGGGGATGACAATATTTGTTTGCCCAAGTAGCATGCAGACATCTCTTCCTTCTCTGCAGGCTCTTTAATAGTGTATTATACAGTCCAGTTGTGCATTGAAAACAGCATGCTATTTCAATTATCGCTTCCTAGTTTTAAAGCCCAATCCAGCCAACATTTTATTTGCATTTGGACAAGGATCTGAACCCATTTCAGATTTGCGTTGCTGTCTGTTTCATTAGAAAGATTTCCCCTCATTTCCTGTCCCTCTTGACACAAAACCACACCCTGACCGACCAAGTGTTACGGGACAGGAAGCAAAAATAAATCTTATCCGTGGAAACCCAGGTTACAGAAAGTGTTTTCGTTGCTGTTTGTGTCTCAACTGAAGAGTGTTTTCTTTTTTGTTTACACAGGGGCAGGGGGGATCTTTATAATTGGAGGACAGATAGCAATAAAAACCTTATATACACGTTCCAGTGGAAATTAAAAAGTTGGTCTTTAAAGGTGAACTCCAGGCAAACACCTTAATGCACAGATGACATACTCTTACCAGCCAAAGGATTTAGATTTTTGTCTGTCTGTGTTTTCTGGTGCCTAGGTTGCCAAACATGCTCCGTTCAGCGGCCAATACAAGTGAATAGCTGTATACAGCCATGTTTATGTAAACATTGATGGGTTCCCTCCAGACTCAGCATTTTCATGCTTGAGGAGGAGCGTTGCATGCAATCACATGGGACAGGACTAGTGGAAAAAACTGTACGGTAAGTGAGACCTGTAACAGGGGATACCCACCAGGAGGAAAATGTAGACTTCTGGGGGAAGGGGAACCCAAAAAGCCACCAGGGAACCTCCAGACACCAGGAAAGCCTAGTTTCTGCTGTGTCTTCTGTATAACTCACAGGGGCCACAGAGGAAGAGTGAAAGGTATGTGAGCTGCTAGAAGGGAAACACTGCTGGAGAGCCACAGCAAACTGACCTCTTGAGAAGCCGGACACAAACCCTCCATTAAGCTGACCATACATGGATTGAAATTCAGCCGGTAATGTAAGGTCTGTCTTTGCATATTTTATGTTGCTAGAAAGTCCCACAGACTGACACATATATTGTTCTATAATATAATGGTCGGTAAGAATAAATGGTGTTTTTATATAAATTGTATTTACAGCTTTATCAGTATGGAATTATGTAGAAAGGTCAAAAAGCACCATGCCAAAGGTATCATTTATTGTCTGCATTTGTCTATTGATGATATGTTACTCAGTGCTTTATAGGCTATATTGAACACCAGTCTGTGTATGTGGGGGAGTTCACATTCTAATGTCCCTGTCAGGTGCATACACACTCTAGCCAACTGGTGAGATGCCAGTTTTGGATTGTAGGTGGTTCTCACACATACACAGTGGGAACATGCACACTAAAAAGAGGTATTTTCTCAGGGATTCTTTCAAACCCCAGAACTGTAAAGTAAGTGTGCTAACCACGTATCCACTATGGCCTACATGTGGAACTGTGCAGGGAACAAAATTTGTGGTAACAGAGTTAACACGGTGTAGACAAAATCTGTGATAATGGAGCTGGCACAGTAAAAGTGATTAATAGTAAGGGCTGCTTTAATACTGAACTCCAGTTGGTTATAAAATAAATTACATTGAGAAGCCCCCTCCCCATTTATTCATTGTATACTGCTTATTTAATCTAGCAGGGTGTAATGCAGAGGAATACTTGCTTTATTCCTCTATGCTTGCATAGCCAGTGATGTCCTCACCACTGCTTCAGACTTGAAATGTAAACAAGCCCTCAAAGTTATAGCATACAATGCCATCATTGTATCATACATGTTATTGGCAAGGGGGCAGACACTTGACTAGGACTAGAGAAACACTTTGTAGCGTCCATTTCAGAAATGGAAGGGAACAAGCTGGCAGCAGTGAGGAATAAGCATTCTTTTGCATTACACCCTTCAACAATAAATGAGCAGTATATAATCAGTACATGGGTGAGGGGCCAAACTAATGACATTTTTTTTCTGAACCTTTAAACATAGGTGCACAGTCGCCCTTGAAACCTGCCTTAAAGGGGTTGTAAACCTTCTTGGTTTTTCAGAATGCATTAAGGTGAAAAACGTTCTGTAGTGCTGCAGACCCCCCGTTTTACTTACCTGAACGCTGCCTTTCTCCGGTCGAGAACGAATACACCAGATCTAGCTGGAGTCTCTTATCCTGATTAAATAGATCAATAGCAGCGCAGCCATTGGCTCCGGCTGCTGTCAATCAATTCCAATGATGCGAGTACCGGGGGGGGGGGGCTGAGTCCTGCTTTCTGTGTATTCAAAATATATAAAAGCAGGACTCGGAAGCGAGCCCGCATGGATGTCCACCAAGGAGAGCGCTTCTCCAGTGTGGACACCCGATGCGGGGAGGAGATACCTGCGCCGTCGGGGGATGAGGGAGATGAGGTAGAGTGGGGCCACTCTGTGCCAAACGAACTGCACAGTGGAGGTAAGTATGACAAAAAAAAAAACTTTAACAAAGCTGCTTTTATTTTTATCACTATGGATTTTAATATGGTGTGGATTACTGTATTTATTGGGAATGTTTTCTTGAGTATGAAATTATGCATCATTTTTAAGTGGCAAGTTAAAAGATGAATGATAATTCATGATCTTTTTTTTTTATTAATATGTTTATTCAGTTTTTGGATAGAAATACAGCGTTTGTAGATGTATGAATAATCAGCCGTACAATATAAGAGAAAAACAAATAGAACAAATAATATACAGAAATGGGGAGGCTAAAACTGCACGGCTTGGAGCCTATATACATTGAGAGCAAAACTAGTAATAAAGTAATTGGTCTAACCAAGGACATTTAGTGAAGGGTCTGCCAAAAGAGTGGAAGCATATATAATTCATGATCTTAATCATTTGGGATTAGTGCTACTTGTGTACCTTTTGGTATTTATAGGGATTTTAGGGAGAACAGTTAATGTTTTTATTTTAGTTTGGAATGTTATAATTTGTAATGTGTGTTTATATCACTGCTTTATACATTTTTATTTATGTTCTGATTCTTTAATTACATAAAAATATATTGTTTTCATATATAATGATTCTGTGTGGTTGCTTTATTTTGCTGATGTGACTGGTTTTACTCTAGCTTTGATTTGAACATCTACTGTGTGTTGTAGGAGAACTCAATCAGATTTATTCGTAGGTAGGTACAGTGTACTTTCCCCACTGTAGGTGCTGCTTGTCCACAGCAGCAGCATTGCAGTTGGAGAGGAAGTCAAGAGGAACATGGTTCCTCTATGGTTTTTTTGAGTAACTGGGGAAGCTATCCAATTATATGCTGCTGCCCCATGTAACTCTAGCAGCCATCCTGGGTCAGCCTATTTAAAGTGGAAGTAAACCCTCTATCGTTTTCAGCCAAGGAGGCTGCCATCTTGGCCTCTGTTCAATCTTCAACTGCCATGATGCTGCACATGTGATCAGTTATGACACCAGCCATTGGATGGTTTGACAGTTTGGTTGAAAGCATAGTCAATGTGACAGGTAGCATTACCGGCATGCCATTTTTTTTTTAAACTATTTAAATCAAAGGGTTTACTTCCGCTTTAAGGCCTTGGCTCCCAGACTTGGTGCGTATTTGCAAGTGGCTAGCATAGGGACAGGTACCTCATCTGTCAGGGACAGTACTAGTGGCAGGGAAAGGTTCCAAATGAGAAGGGAAAGGGTAGGGTTTGCAGCTTCTCTGGGTGTCTTCCCGCTTGGACACGAGGCAACCAGGCAGCATTGTGCCCCTCTTAACAAGAGCTGTCTGTACAGCTAAAATCTTCCCTCTACATGCTGTTGGAATCTGTGAGTGTTCCCATTTGGGCTGTCTTCCCAATGAGTTTATTGTGAACTGTCTTTGCATTGCTTAAATACAAGTTCTTTACATTGCAACTGGACTGTGTTATTACCGTTGCACCATGTTGCGCCCACCTTCATATTAATTGTATTTCTGAAGCACTGTAGTGTTTTTGTATACTGTATCTGTATGTTACATTTATGTGTGTGTGTGCATAACAATAATAAAAGAGGTTACAGCACAGTGAGCATAACCTATTGCCTTATCAAAAATGAATCAGGGAACTTCAGGCAACTTCAGTAACTTCAAACCAAATAAATTCCTTGCGCCAGCAAATAAAATATAAATAAGGACTGCTGTATCCACTATACAATCTAAATACTAGACATAAAAAAGCTATTTTAACTAAAGTGGGCTTGCTGTCCCTTTTTAAAATTCAAAAGTGCTACTGTGCATACAATAAAGTTATATCATATACTAGTTCTATACCATGAGAAGGTACCAATAGTGTAAGCTTAGTGCATAAAATCTACATGAGAAATAAATAAAAAAAAATGCAATAGTACTGTTAAATATTATTTTAGAAGTGCCATATGTATTAGAATATGATAATTCAACCTAAAATAAATATATAAAGTGTATATGTCCGTACAGATGAACAAATGTACATACAGACAATTCAAGTATGAACAAATAAGCATATACAAACACGTGTTATTTAGTGACAAAGATTATAAAAGTAAATAAAGCATAAAAAAAAGGCATATGTGTGTAAAATGTCCATCCAGATGGATAAATATCCTGGTGAACAACAGTCCAAAATCAAGATGGAAGATCCCAAAGGATAAGAAGATATAATTCAAAGTGTGAGACGAAGAGCATTCAATGCAGCAGGAATAAAGAGTGACAAGGAATTACACCACCCACATGTAAGGTAAACACCTTACCGAAGACATTGAACCCGCTTAGAGATCATGAGGCGCCTTGCTGTCCCACATCAACCAATGTTTAGACACACTACTCCATTTAGGTATGATCCTGTGTAAATGTGCTTAGCACAGAGGGATTAAAAGCCAGAAGGGACCACCATAGTGCCGTATTTATTTTTCTTTTAATAAGGTAATGTACTAACAATAAGGAGACAATCACAGACATGTAACAAACAATAAGCACTGCCGGATTCCCACCAGCGTGTGTAAAAATTTCCATGTTCGGCCCCACACAACGCATTTCCCTGCAAACAGCATCTTCAGGGGATAGGTGTGCTTCTATCATTTTCATATGTAGGTTGAAACACAATCATTAAAATGTTATTAAACCCAGGAGGACCCTGCATTCACTGTACCTGGTCTCCCAGAGTACACCGAATGTGGAAATGCAATAGTTTTAGTAAATAAAAACTGCTAAATACCTTTTCTCATCAGCAGTATATAGAAGTCTTATGATTTCTAACAGTGTAGGAGGAGATTTAATTCTACTCTGACTGTCCTATGAGGCTACAGGGCCCCTGACCCTTTTTCTGGACAGTGCTGATTGGCCCTGTGCCAATCACATGCACCCTCCCAAGAAAAACAAAAAAACTCTAGCAATACACATCAAACTGAGCATGTGCACAGTGACTCCAAAAGCTCTGCTCTATCAGGAGAAGGATTGGGGACAGCGTAAGAAGGGAAAGATCAGAGAAGACCGGATCAAACAGCCTTTTTACACAATGCAGAGAATTCACCCCTTAGGTTCCACAGTGAGTATAACAAGCATGCTTTACTGCATATACAGATTGATTTTACTGTTGTAGGTTAACACTTTAACTGAAACAGAAACAAATGTGTAGGAGGCTTAAAACTGGGGGATGAACAGCCAAACTCTGCTATGAAGGTGAGGTTGTGGAAGGCCTTTTTTATAACACAAGTCATACACCACAGCAAGACTGAGCACAGCAACAAGAGACAAGGTAGTTATACTGCATCAGCAAGGTCTCTCCCAGGAAAAGATTTCAAAGCAGAGTGGTATTTCAAGATGTCTGTGAAAGCTCTTTTGAAGAAGCACAAAAAATGGAGAGCGTTGAGGACCGTAGATGCAGTGGTCAGCCAAGGAAACTTAATGCATCAGATGAAAGACACATCAAATGTCTAGAAGTGTCAATAGCACAGAACTGGCAAAAACCAGTGGGACTCAGGTACACCCATCTATTGTCTTGGAGAAGTCTGGCCAAGTGGTCTTCATGGAAGAATTGTGGCCAAAAAGCCATACTTCCGACACGGAAATAAAACTAAGTGACTCAATTATGCATGAAAAGATAGAAAGTGGGTACATAAAAATGGAAAAGGTGCTCTGGACTGTCAAAATTTTTAATATTTGGCTGTAGCAGGAAGCAATTTGTTTACCGAAGGGCTGGAGAGCGGAACAATACTAAGTGTCCGCAGGCAACAGTGAAGCATGGTGAAGGTTCCTTGCAAGTTTGGGACTGTATTTCTGCAAATAGAGTTGGAGATTTGGTCAGGATCAATGGTGTCCTCAATTCTGAGAAATACAGGCAGATACTTATCCATCATGCCATACCATCAGGGAGGTGTGTGATTGACCCCAAATTGATTCTGCAGCAGGACAATGACTCCAAATATGCAGCCAATGTTATTAGGAACTATGAATGAATGAATGATTTGTATAGCGCTGCAACTGCGAACTGAATCGCCTCCATGTAAAGAAGAACAAGGAGTCCTGGAAGTGATGGTTTGACTCCTATAGTGCCCTGATCTCAACATCAAGTCTGTCTGGGATTACATGAATAGACAGAGGGATTTGAGGTACCCTACACACAAGGGAAGATCTGTGGTTAATTCTCAAAGATGTTTGGAATAACCTGCCTGCTGAGTTCCTTTAAAAACTGTGTGCACCTAAAAATTATGTGGTTTTGAAGACTTTCCCTTTTGTTAATTGTGTTAATTAATGAAAATAAACTGTTCTATTTCTTTTTCTTCTGCTTTTAAAAGCATTTTTACTTTACATAATTTATTCACACCTGCCTAAGGCCCCTTTCACACATGCGGACCGTATGTCCGTTTTTCATCCATCCATTTTTGGATGAAAAACGGACATAAATGCATGTCTATGGGATAGCGGGTGTCAGCGGATGAGCATCCGCTGACACCCGCTATCGTCTGCCTCCACTATTGTCCGATTCTGCAGACGGAGTAAAATCCTATTTTTCGTCCGTCTGCAGAGCGGATCGGATGAACACGGACAGACGGTCCGTGTTCATCGATCCCCCATAGAGGAGAGCGGAGAACTGACAGGGCGGTCCCTGCACAGTGGACCGCTCTGTCATCAGTCGGCTCAGCGGGGATCAGCTGAGCGATACCGGCTGAGCAGCGGATCTTCACGGGGCGGATCAATACGGATCCATCCCGTGTGAAAGGGGCCTAAAACTTTTGTACAGTAGCGTATGTGTGTGTGTGTGTATATCTATATATCTATCTATCTATATATATATATATCTATATATAATATATATATATATATATATATATATATATCTATATATATATATATATATATATATATACTGTATATATATATAAAATGACAGTCGCTTTTTCTGTCTCTCTCTAAATAAATCTCCATATAGCATCATCTAAATGGACAATGAGAGGGAGGGACGGATAAATGAATCACTCCTCTGTAAGTGTGTGTAATTTGAGCTTGAAGCTCTACAGATTATGAAAAAGAAATTCAGCAGAGCAGTTCAAATTAGTCTGGTGAATGTGTTTAAAAAGTCCAGAGGTGCACCTTTTGCCTGGAAATAGTAAATCATTTTGCTATCTACTCATTTGTTTAGTTTACTTTTGATTTCTAAGGACTACATATCATATGGTACCTTAGTGATCCCTGTACTGACTCCACCTCCTGAAACTCCTCCCTGCAGTACCTCTGTAGTTCAAAAACAAAAACAAAGACCCGATCCCTAAAAGGGGAGAGGGAAACCAGCGCCGCACATTCAGCCCCCCCCCCCCCCACCCAACCTTAAAGCCCAGAGTATGTGGCCTGCAGCAAGAATATCTGGAGACAAAACTGATACGGGTGAACAATATAAACAATTGTCCAGCGCAATAGATACCTGAACCACTGGTCTTGACCACTGGTTCAGTTTTCTATTGCACTGAACAATTGTTTATACCTCTGTAGCTCAGACAACAGGCTGACATGTGTGGGATTCTTTGGAAACAACATTTTTAAGATTTCACTGTCAATCAAATTAATGGGAGAAGGCTATAGATAATTGAAATACAATGTGTAAATTAATAATATATTTTACATTTTGACCAAAGATGCACTTTAATCAAATGGCATTATACGCAGGCTTCAGCCATGTTCACTTAGTGAGTGGAATACTTACAGTGGTGACAATATATTATTGTCTTCCTTTTACACAGCTAAGATCTATATTTATTTTATTCTGGGTCTTGCTTTTTAAACTGACCTTACTACCAACAAGCCATTTTACTCAACATGCCCTTCAAAGAGATTAAGAGCTGGGAAAAACAGTAGGTCAAGGCATCTGATTGTTAGTGCACAAGGAAATACATTTTCAATTAAGATTTAAATACTGCTGTTGTGAGTTTCAATGGAAGCAATCTAGAGGGAACCAGATTTAGAGTGCCACTAGGTGGAGGCTATAAACTGTGAAGAGAGAGAGAGACACGATTTAAGTGTACAAGATAACAGGAAGGTCAGAGAGACACTGTGTGAAAAACCGAGCACAGCAAAATTTATAAGTCCCAGAGGTTGCAAAGGAAATTATACGGGAAAATTAGTACTCACAGGAAAATTCATTAACAAAATAGAAAGGATTTTAAGAGGCAAGGATATTTTTGTTGCATTTATCACATAGAATATTGGGTTTTGGAAATATGGAAGATCTTTTTCTATTTCCCAGATGTATAAATCTTAAATTTACTTACTTCCAACTTTACATAACCCTTCCAGCCTAGGAGATCAGGTAGGCATTCCTCTGTGACATGTTTCTACAGCAGAAGGGAATCTGTTTATTAAGCTAACGTGTGCACATGGTCATTTTATTAACCACTTCCCTACCGCCCACTGTCATATGACGCCCACAAGGTGGATCTCCCATCCTGGGTGGGCGTCATATGACGTCCTCCCATTCCCGGCCGCCTGGGGGGCATGCGCGCGCGCCCGCGGCGTCGCTCGGGACCCGTGCGGGTGCCCGGCGGCCGCGATGTCCGCCGGGCACCCGTGATTGCCCGTTAAAACAACGGGACCGCGCGGGACCGTGGAGCTGTGTGTGTAAACACACAGCTCCACGTCCTGTCAGCGAGAGGAGACCGATCATGTGATCCCAGTACGGAGGAACACTGATCGGTCTCCTCCCCTTGTGAGTCCCCTCCCCCCACAGTTAGAATCACTCCTATAGGGAACACATTAACCCCTGCAGCGCCCCCTAGTGTTAACCCCTTCCCTGCCCGTCACATTTACACAGTAATCACTGCAATTTTATAGCAACGATCGCTGTGTAAATGGGAATGGTCCCAAAAATGTGTCAAAAGTGTCTGAAGTGTCCGCCGCAATGTCACAGTCACGAAAAAAAAATCGCAGATCGCCGCCATTACTAGTAAAATAGCAACGATCGCTGTGTAAATGTGACCGGTCCCAAAAATGTGTCAAAAGTGTCGAAGTGTCCGCCGCAATGTCGCAGTCACGAAAAAAAATCGCAGATCGCCGCCATTACTAGTAAATCTATCCCCTATTTTGTAGACGCTATAACTTTTGCGCAAACCGATCTATATACGCTTATTGTGATTTTTTTTTACCAAAAATATGTAGAAGAATACGTATCAGCCTAAACTGAGGAAAAAAAATAGTTTTTTTAAAAAAAAAATGGGATATTTATTATAGCAAAAAGTAAAAAATATTGTGTTTTTTTTTCAAAATTGTCGCTCTTCTTTTGTTTATAGCGCAAAAAATAAAAACCGCAGAGGTGATCAAATACCACCAAAAGAAAGCTCTATTAGTGGGAAAAAAAGGACATCAATTTTGTTTGGGTGTAACATCGCACGACCGCGCAATTGTTAGTTAAAGCGACGCAGTGCCGAATCGCAAAAAGTGCTCTGGTAAGGAAGGGTGTAAAATGGCCCGGTGCTGAAGTGGTTAATATGCTCCTCCGGATATACAGTATATTGTACTTTCGCCATTACTCTCTACCAAGCCGGAGTTACATAATTATAATCTGAAATAATCCTCAAATCCATGCCTATGTTTCTATGGAGACCTTGTAATGTAGTCTTATGCCACGTACACACAATCGGAAATGCCACCAGCAAAACTCAGATGAGGGCTTTTTTTTGGAAAATGCGACCGTGTGTATGCTCCATCAGTCTTTTGCTGGCGGAATTCCAGCCAGCAAAAGATTGAGAGCAGGTTCTCTATTTTTCCATCGGGAAAATGCGATCGTCTGTATGCAATTCGGACGCGCAAAAAATAAGGCATGCCGGGGCCCTGTCATTATGATGGGCCCAAAGCTGCCCCTTTAGCCCACGTTTCACACTTGCCAAGTTGCCAACAGTCACATATTGTAGTGAGCCGCCTGTCCCGCCGTGCTCTTGTCCCGGCTGCATTCTGGAAAGCAGAGACATGATCGGGACAGCTTACAGCCATTTCACTTGTTGCTATTTGTTTTGGTATTTCTGTATTAAGTTTTGCTGCCCCCCGTCTCGCACATCTCCACCCCCTGCACCTCCCCTACATGGTTCATCAGTAGTTTTAGCATTCTCCTGCAGAACTAAGGACCATCCCTGAGGTGGAGCCTCCAGGCTTCCGCCGCTTGAGTGGGCAGGATGGGGGATGTGCCTGATCTCCGAGATCGCGCCTGGAAGAGGGTGGTGTGACAGTAGCTGGGCAGAGGGAGCCGAGCCAAGGGAGGGTGCCTGGAGGTAAAATCACCTAGCAGTTCATTGTGGATTGGCTTGCAGGCACTTCTATGCTAAGTCTGCGGAGCTACTGCAGTATTGCAATAGCATAGAAGTGCTGCCTGCTAGGTGACACATGGGATGATTTTTTTTTTATGTAGAAATAATTAAAGTATTGTCACTGCCCCCAGGTTTTCACTGCCCCCTGGCGTGTGACCTCCCAATCCCATAGTGTGTGCCCTCCTGACCCCCATGTGTGTGCCTGCCTAACCCCATAGTGTGGCCCCTCCTGACCCCCATGTGTGTGCCCACCTAACCCCATAGTGTGCCCCCTCCTGACCCCCATGTGTGTGCCCACCTAACCCCATAGTGTGCCCCCTCCTGACCCCCATGTGTTTGCCCTCCTAACCCCATAGTGTGCCCCCTCCTGACCCCCATGTGTCTGCCCGCCTAACCCCATAGTGTGCCCCCTCCCCCCCTCCCTGACCCCATACTGTGCCCTCCCGACCCCCTGGCATGTGCCCTCCCAACCCCGTAGTATGCGCCCTCCTGACCCCCGTTCTGTGCCCTCCCGACCCCTGGTACTGTATATACCCTACCAACCCTGTAGTGTGTGCCCTCCTGACCCCCTGTACTGTGCCCTCATAACCCTCTGGTATGTGCCATCTTAAACCCGTAGTGTGTGCCCTCCAGACCCCCTGGTATGTGCCCTACCAACCATAGTGTGTGCCCTCCTGACTCCCTGGTATGTGCTTTCCCAACCCCGTAGTGTGTGCCCTCCTGACCCCCACACTGTGCCCTCCTGACCCCCTGGTATGTGCCCTCCCAACCCCGTAGTGTGTGACATCCTGAAGCCCATACTGTGCCTCCCATGGTGTGTGCCCTCCTGATCCCCCTGGTATGTGTCCTACTGTCCCCCGTACTGTGCTCTCCACGCCCCCATACTCTGCCCTCCTGCCCCCCATACTGTGCCCTACTGACTTCTTATCCTCTGACCTGTCAGTTCCTGCCCTCTGCCCTGCTGACCCCCTGTCCTCTGCCCTACTGTACCGTGTACACTACATCTACAGCCTACTGACCTCTGTACACTACCCTACATACTACTGACCTCTGTACACTGTCCTACATACTACTGACCTCTGTACACTGTCCTACATACTACTGACCTCTGTACACTGCCCTACATACTACTGACCTCTGTACATTTCCCTACATCCTACTGACCTCTGTACACTGCCCTACATCCTACTGACCTCTGTGCACTTCCCCCCTTACTGACCTCTGTACACTGCACTACATACTACTGACCTCTGTACACTGCTCTACATACTACTGACCTCTGTACACTGCTCTACATACTACTGACCTCTGTACACTGCCCTACATCCTACTGACCTCTGTACACTGCTCTACATACTACTGACCTCTGTACACTGCCCTACATCCTACTGACCTCTGTACACTGCCTACATCCTACTGACCTCTGTACACTGCCTTACTGACCTCTGTACACTGCCCTACATCCTACTGACCTCTGTATACTGTTCTACATAATACTGACCTCCGTACACTGATCTACATACTACTGACCTCTGTACACTTCCCTAGATACTACTGACCTCTGTACACTGCCCTAGATACTACTGACCTCTGTACACTGCCCTAGATACTACTGACCTCTGTACACTGTTTTACATACTAATGACCTCTGTACACTGCCCTACATACTACTGAGCTCTGTACACTGTTCTACATACTACTGACCTCTGTACACTGCCCTACATACTACTGACCTCTTTACACTGTTCTATATAATACTGACCTCTGTACACTGCTGTACATACCACTGACCTCTGTACACTGCCCTACATCCTACTGACCTCTGTACACTGTTTTACATCCTAATGACCTCTGTACACTGCCCTACCCACTACTGACCTCTGTACACTGTTTTACATACCAATGACCTATGTACACTGCCCCACATACTACTGACCTCTGTACACTGCCCTAGATACTACTGACCTCTGTACACTGCCCTACATACTACTGACCTCTGTACACTGCCGTAGATACTACTGACCTCTGTACACTGCCCTACATACTACTGACCTCTGTACACTGCCCTAGATCCTACTGACCTCTGTACACTGTTCTACATACTAATGACCTCTGTACACTGCCCTACATACTACTGAGCTCTGTACACTGTTCTACATACTACTGACCTCTGTACACTGCCCTACATACTACTGACCTCTGTACACTGTTCTACATACTACTGACCTCTGCACACTGTCCTACATACTACTGACCTCTGTACACTGCCCTACACCCTAAGGCTAGGTTCACACTTGAGCGGGTTTGAATGGGTTTTTGTGCCTGCGTTTTCTGCAACAAAAAAAAAGAAGGTGCCTCCACCTTTTTCAAAATGCAGCCACAGGTGACCTGGTGACCAAAACTAAGCTGCATATTCCAGATGAGCATGAATCAGTGTTTTGTAAAAGGGTACAATAATTGATTGACCTCAGGAGTGTATGCACTTTTTACTGCATGAGAATAGTCTGCTGGCTTTGTTAGCTGCGGCTTGGCATTGCATATTATTGCTAAATCTGTAATCTATGACATGTTTCTGGTGTGTCAGTATGGTACTGACTCTTTGTCTTGCGGACATGTTCCTGTGTGTGTCAGTACAATATGGTACTGACTCTAAAATTTAATTGGTTGGTGTTTGTTATGGTGTGTAAGTTTGGAACCTATTTTTTGTCTGCTGACATGTTTTTGGTGCATAAGTATGCTACTTATTATTTCTCCACAGGCATGAATGATGTGCCTCTAGAAACTAATCAGTGAGTGGAAATGATAAGCAGTAACATATAGCAACCAATCAGTTAGCAGTAATGATGTGTAGTAACCTCTAGCAACCAATTAATGAGCGGTTATGATGTGTAGTAACCTCTATTAACCAATCAGTGAGCAGTAAGGAAGTGCAGTAACCTATAGCAAGTAATCAGTGAGTGTGGACCAGTTCTTTACGTTTACACTATTAAAGTTTTTTGAGATGAGTGTCTGTTTATTTGTTTTTTGGGATGTTGGGGTGGAGAGCGAAATTGCATAGGGAGGGGGGCCCCAAGAAAAAGTTTGCCTAGGGTCCAATCAATATTAAAGACGGCCCTGGTAGGGACAGTAGTTAGGGTAGTCTTGTGACTTCTTTCAGTGTTTGGTTAAAACTTGTAGGAGGAGTTTTTCATCATGCTCTGATTGATTGTCTTATGAGGCTGCAGGACCCCTGACCCTCTGTCTAGGGGTGATTGGCCCTGTGCTGATCACATGCACCCTCCCAAGAAATGTATTTTTTTCTAGCAATACACACCAAACTGAGCATGTGCAGCTTGTCCCCTAGCCTCTGTTCTATCAGGAGATGGTTTGGGGAATGTGGAAGAAGGAGAGGAACAGAGAAGTCAGGATCAAACATCCTTTTTACACAATGCACAGAATTAACCCCTTAGGTTCCACAGTGAGTATAACAAGCATGCTTTACTGCATATACAGGCTGATTTTACTGTTGTGAGTTTAGTAACACTTTAAAGCTGCTTCATCATGAGACAGGGGAAAACAAGATGCATCTAAAATTAAAACATAAATGTGTGTGTGATATTACACATAGGAAATATATACATATACTAATCATATTCAAAACCGCGTAATATAATATATAAACAAATGCAAGGATTAAAGGTGAACCTTTGTGGCTACATGTATGTGCTCATGCTGAACCCCCTGGGTGCGGACATTGGGGTCCCTTCAAGAGAGAAAGCTGAGTGAGAAACACAGATGCTTGAGTACATTCCATAATATGTACACCCCTGCGTTTCCTTTGTGGCAAATTAAACCAACCTGCTGGTGAGGTTCTCTTCGTATACTCTAATAGTAACTTTGGTATAGATCCAAGCCTATACCAAAGGTCACCCAAACAAAGCTATTAGAGTATACTAAGAGAGCCACACCTTCAGAGTTATAGTATGGGGCTGGCATATCACAAAGCCCTAATTATTTGCAATTTTAATCCACCTGGCCTAGGTTCACAGTACATTATTGTTAATTGGTTACTTAAGCAACAAATGGGCACATTCAATTGCTGTGTCCATTAACCAGTTAGGTTCACTGCAAATTCAAACTTGACCCGAATCCAAAGCTTAATCTTTTTTGTGAATTTTTATGCCAGTGTATATAAACCCTAAGGCCCCTTTCACGGAGTCCGCCTCTGTCCGCCGGCTCAGCGGGAGATCTCTCCGTTGATCTCCGCTGAGCCGGCGGATGACAGGTCCCTCTCTGCTCACTGAGCGGGGAGGGCTTGTCCAGCGCCGCTGGTCTCTATGAAGAGATCGGATAAAAACGGACAGCGTGTCCGTTTTCATCAGATCTCACCCGATCCGCCAGCGACGGATCTGGACATAGGGCCATCCGTCTGCTTTTGGCGGATCGGACCGGGTCGGATGTAAGCGGACATGTCTCCGCTGACATCCGTCGCTCCATAGACTAGAATGGAGCGCCCGTTCAGGTCCGGCGTCAAAACTGACAGGCGGATCTGAACAGTCCGTCAGTGTGAAAGGGGCCTAACAATTATTTATTCTTATTTGCTCTCTTTAGGATTGTTAAATATACAATTGAAAGTTTTTGTTCTATCTATTAGATAAGAGGAAATGTATCTGTTAACACCGACAGACACCTTGTGAAATAACTTGCTGTGCCCTCTGCCTGTGCTTTTTATTAATTGCTTGTTTTCAGCTATCTCTGAGAACTACATAACCCCTACCCCCTATGTTATGGAGAAATGGAGAGGAGGAAGTATTCTGTGGTCCTGTTGGGTTCCAGAACGATTTAAGAAGTTTTTGACAAAAAAAAAAAAAAAAACATTTTAAAAATACAAGAAATAATTAAACAAAAAGTTTTTTTTTTTTAAAACAAAACACTGTGGGCACTTTGTTTTAGGGTGACAACTCTCTGTCTCCCATCAATCTCCATTCTGCAAATCACCCTATCACATGCTTTCCCAAGAGAAAATAACTTCTGGTGCACAGTCCCCAGGAATATTACACTGTCAAATATGCCCTGCGAACTTACACATGCAGCCTGTTATCAGTGAATTGCATGTGAATTCAGGAACAGGCTTTTAAAAATGAATTTCAGCCAGCAAAAAAGAGAAAATGTAAAGAGGCTGCAGAACACACATTCAGTAAGCAGCATTAACATATAAGAATCCTTCACTCCACCCCCAAACTCCCCAAGATAGACAGTAAAGATGGGTGAATGGTTTGGGCCAAGCATAAGTTTGGCCTGAACATCGCCCGTTCAGGTGTTCACTGATCCCCCACATTTTCTGTGCGCTCGGTGAGATGTTCAACCTATAGGTTGTTAAAGAGCAGGGTCGGGAAGCCAGCTGCCGCATCCTTAACAACGGATGAGTCATCAGCTGTCAAAAGGCTTCCCCGCTGTCAGCTGAATAAAAATAAGTTTACTGGCAATACAATACTGTAAACTGTAAACTGACATTTGTAAAGTAAAAAAAAAAAAGACATTTAAGTTGATTATTGCGGCTCCAAGTCATTGCTAGCAATACAAAATAAATGAAAAAAAAAAAGGTGTGGGGTTCCCCTTAAAATCCATACCCAGACACTGTTTTCTTTATAAATGTCAGTTTGCACCGTTTTTTTTATTTATTTTTTTTTTTTTTATGTTCTTGTTTTACTTAGAGCATCATTAAAACCACTGCTCCTGTAAAAACAATCTTTTTAAAAGTTTTTTTTTGCATTGATATATATCCCCCAGGGCAGTACCTGGGCCTCCATACCCTTTTTATGGCCGATAACTTGCATACAATGCTGCGTACACACGATTGAAAATTCGGCCAGCAAAAGGACTTTGAGAGCTTTTAGACGGAAAATGCGACCGTGTGTATGCTCCATCGGACTTTTGCTGGGCGAATTCCAGCCAGCAAAAGATTGAGAGCATGTTCTCAATTTTTCGGTCTGAAAAAGGTCAGATCTGAAATTTCGATTGTCTGAAGCAATTCCGATGCGCAAAATTCCTACGCATGCTCAGAAACAATTTGATGCATGCTCGGAAGCATTGAGCTTAGTTTTCTCAGCTTGTCGTAGTGTTGTTCGTCACCGCGTTCTTGACGGTTGAAAGTTCAGCGAACTTTTGTATGCAAGACAAGCTTGAGAGGAATTCCGTCGGAAAAACCATCCAACATTTTTCTGACGGAAAATCTGCTCGTGTGTACGCGGCATAAGCCTTCAAAATGGGGACTTTTGATTTTACATGTCCGGGTCCCATAGAATTTAATAGAGTTAATAGCCTGGGCCAAACCTTTTCCCTATTCAGGAGTTCTGGTGCAAACCGAACAGGGGGGTGTTGGGCACATCAATAATTTTGCTACCTTAAGGGTATTCAGTGAAGGATTTTAATGTACCGTATTTATCGGCGTATAACACGCACTTTTTACCCCCTTAAAATCGGGGGGAAAGTCGGGGGTGCGTGTTATACGCCGATACCCCCCAAAAAAATGACAAAAAGGCAAGCGCCGCTGAAAAATAGCGAGCGCTGCCGAAAAAACCCGAAGCGCGGCAGAAAAAGAACGAAGCGCCCCGGAAAAAGCCGAGCAGACTCTGCTCTGCTCGTAGTCCCGCCTCCCTGCGCTCGCTCCGGAAAAACAGCAGGGAGGCGGGACCGCGAGCTTAGCCGTCCGAGTCGGCTCGGCTTTTTCCGGGGGCGCTTCGTTCTTTTTCGGCCGTGCTTCGGGTTTTTTTTTTTTTTTTTTTTTCGGCGGCGCACGCGACAGCGTCTCGGCGGCGGGAAATTTAAACCAGGAAAAGGATGAAAATGACGCTGGCAAGCTACAATGGCACTGGGCAAGGCTGCAATGATGCTGGGCAAGCTACAATGACGCTGGGGCAAGGCTGCAATGACGCTGGGCAAGGCTGCAATGACGCTGGGCAAGGCTGCAATGACGCTGGGCAAGGCTGCAAATGACGCTGGGCAAGGCTGCAAATGACGCTGGGCAAGCTACAGTGACGCTGGGCAAGCTACAGTGATGCTGGGCAAGCTGCAATGACGCTGGGCAAGCTGCAATGACGCTGGGCAAGCTGCAATGACGCTGGGCAAGCTGCAAATGACGCTTAAATGTAAGTTGTTTTTTTTTCCCCTAAACTTCCCTCCTAAAAACTTTTTTTCCTTAAAATGCCCTCCTAAACTTGGGGTGCGTGTTATACGCCGGTGCGTGTTATACGCCGATAAATACGGTACTTTTAGAGACCAGTGCCTTACATTAATTTGTCCCAACGCACTTTATAAATATTTCCAAATCTTTCTCTTTCACAGCCAAGTACATTGTCAGTTGGCTGATGAGGTAAAGTATGGAGATATGCTTGCTCACAATAAACATATATAATTCCAAATGATTCATGGAAACAAGTTTAGGTTGCATTCATATCCTCAACCGGGCAGAATGCGGCAGAAAGATTTCTGACAGGATCTGCACTTTTTAAAGAGTATAGAAAAGGGAAGACAGCAGATATACATGTAAAACATATGTAGGAAGATTTGTTTCTGTGTATCATCTGAGGTTGTTCACTTCACTGGGTATATGTGAGGGTCTACATCCACTTTAAGTTGATGTGTGTTTACTTTTTTAATGCATTGCAAATAATGTTCAAATTGTTTTACTCATTGCATTGATGTGCAGATTTATTTTTTTTATTATTCACAACAGGAGCCATAATACATTTCTTTCTTTCATGTGCATGCATGAAGCATGCTTTGATACATTGTAACATGTTGCAGCATGTTGTGCTGCATTTAAATACAGCATGCTCCATTCTCACAAAGCGCACACCAAAGCAATACATTGATGTGAACTGATTCTATTGGAAACAATGGATTTTAGTTTGTTATTATACGTCTTCTGTGTTTAGTAATGCAGCTCAATGGATGTGACGTAAATGGGCCTATTACAGGCATTTACTAGATAACATCAAGCTCATCTATGTTAGAGGACTACAACAATGCAGCAAGGAATTGTTCTTAGTTCTTTAAACCTTTATTCTGTTCCTAGGCCTGGTCACAACTTCTGCTGTAATAAGTACAAAGCATCTGCCGTTACTGTCACTTTATAAAAATTTGAATAATAAGCTGCTTGACAGTGTTCTATTGATGGCTTTTTTTTTCACGATAATCTTTCTGCTCATGCTTGTGTAGAAAATTCAGACAGCTCAATCATATTGCTTGACATCTAAAGATACTACAGTGCTCGGCCGAACCAATTTTTAGCTCCCTGTGTCTTCTCCCCTCCAATAACCTTTGTTGCCCCTTGATTGGTGACATTTTATCTTCTCTACCTCCTTACAATTTTCTCATTCTTTAATTTCTGTCTTGCAAGCTCAGATTTTTGCTTTATCATTTCCTAACTGCCTTGTTCCTTGTTTCAATTATTTTTTCATCACCTGTAACTTTAGCTGCTCATCTGCAATTTTTTTTTTTTCCCATTTTGAAATTCCTGCCATTATGCTTCCAGCAGCTCATATTCATTTTCTCGACCGTTCTTTTATACTTATTTTGTAGAGTTGATAGCACTCCAATTGTCTTTCCGTCAATCAAAACATATTATTGTATTCAGCTCTGCTCTATATTTTACAAAATGTAAAAATAAATCGCCAGCTGTGATCTCTTCTTTTTATATTATCCAGTCAGCTTTTCAATATAAAACTATTTAACACATTTTATTGTATTTTTACTGGCTATTTAAAAAAAAAGGTCACTGGATTGAAAATTACATCCCACACTACAATCTGTTAATATACTGAAACATTATGCAATACAAATACTGCTAAGTTATACATGTTAGACTAAAAAAGTTTGTTTTTGTCTAAAAGGAAAAATGATGATTCTACTACAATAGTCTATTATAAAAGTATATAGCTATAAGTGTATTTACTAAAACAGGGCACTCATTAACCTGTGCTAGGTAGCACAGAGCAATGCTGGGTATACACAGTATTTCCGTTGAACAAAAAAAGACAGGAATGCAGGAATCTTCCCCCCGATACTCTATTGTATTCTAACAACAGAGACCCCCCCGTAAGAATACACTGATCAGCACTGCAGCCATTTGCTGCATCGGCTATCCAAAAGCTGGTTTTTTTCTGCAGCTTCTCCATTGAAGTATATTGAACCAAAAAAACACTGCTTTGCGTTAAAAAAAAAAGTCCCTGACCCTTTCCAAATACGCAGCAGCTGAAAAAAGCATAGATGTGAATGTGTCCCATAGGAAACCATATAAATGAACTGTAGTACGTTTCAGCAAAAAGCACCAAAAAACACATAGATGTGAACCAGGTCTAAGACGTTTAGTAACATAATGGGGTTAAAAAAAAACTAAAGTGAGCCCTTTATAGTACAAAAAAAAGCAGATAATCACTACTGTAAGGGTCTAATTTTTTTTACTGTAGAACTGTGAAAGTAATATTTACAGTAGCGGTTATTTGCTCTTTTTGTACTATAAAGGGCTCCTTTTAGTTTTTTTTTTAACCCCTTTATATTACTGGCCGATTAATCGATTATGAAAATAGTAATCGATTCATTTCATAATCGATTCGTTGTTTCAGCCATAATCTATGATAGTGCTTTTCAAAGGCTTTTAGAGCTTTGCCCACTGCTCTGAGCTCTCTGAAATGTGAAGAAGTCTGGGCAGCTTTGGCTTTCCCTAGGTGGGCTCCCCAGGCGCTTGCGCCTGTGGTGATTTTCAGTGGATCTCACTGACCCCAGGGTTGTTGCCAGCAGTTTCGACATTAATTGCTGTGTGTTGAGTTATTTTGAGGGGACAGCAAATTTACACTGTTATACAAGCTGTACACTCACTACTTTACATTGTAGCAAAGTGTCATTTTTTCAGTGTCGTCACATGAAAAGGTATAATAAAATATTTACAAAAAATGTGAGGGGTGTACATATATATATTGTGGTAGTGTGGTACCCCACCAGTGCATGTACCCAGAATGCTCAACCAGATGGGTTGAGGGGCTCCAGGGAGCTTGTAATGTGAAGAGGAAACTGACTTTTCAGATTACTCGTTATTTACTAAAGTCCACTTTGGGACCTGGAGCCCAGGGATTTCTTAGAGATCTGAGTAGGATGAAATCCCCAGTCCTGGGTCCAGAATTTGAGACTCACCAGCACACTGATTGTTCAGGTGTGTGTTGGCCTGATAGTAGAGTCAGGACCATGGTTCTGGGCTCCACCCTCCCGAGGAGTTCAGGCTTGCAAGGGAGAACCCAGAGAGTGCAGGTGTGCACTGAAATAGCCAGAGAGTGCAGGCTGCACTGTGTAAGCCAGAGACCTGAGTCTGAGGTTGCTGACAGTAGTCAGGAGAGCTCCATGTGGGAGCCTGAGCAGTGGTGCATCTGCTGCTGAAGAGAGCCAGGTGGCTTGGTATTTTTGAAATGCTGCATGTGTAAGCCAGGAGGCTGAATATCCTTTTATTTGTTGCTGGCAGTGAAAACCCCCTGCGAGGGAAACCACTTTTGTTTTCATTTATGGAACTTTGATTTTCTTTAACAAAAGTGGGTCAACAAGCCCTGAAAAGGAATCATCTGGTGTGGACTCTGCTCACTGGTGTGCTCTACACAGAAGCTAAAGAACCCCCAATATTACAATATATAAATATCTATCTATCTATCTATCTATCTATCTATCTATCTATCTATCTATCTATCTATCTATCATTTACCAGGGCCTAATTTTTCCAAATGGACAGTGTCACTGACAAAATCTAACAGGTCTAATGCATGTCACCGCCAAGCTCTACCTCTATGTGTTACGCCACCATCCAAGTGGCTTCACATCTGGGATGAAGCCACGTGGATGGTGGTGTAACGCGTAGAGGTAGAGCCTGGCAGTGACATACATGAGACCTGTTGGATTTAAAATATGTTATATTCTGTTTTTTATTGAAATAAATGTGAGTTTAATAGACAAAGCTGGGTGGGTGAGGTTTGATTCATTTAGCACCTGGTACCAGTGTTAATTTTGTCTAAAACATTTTAGTCAACTAAATGAATACTATTTTAGTCGACTAAAACACGACTAAAACTAAAATGGCATTTTAGTCAAAAGACTAAGACTAAAACTACCCTCCTGCTTCTCCTAACATCTGGAGATATTTCCCCAAACCCTGGGCCTCCATCATTTAACTGTACCCATCACCCTGTACCCTCTGGCTGCAGCCACAATGCACACAATCTAGTTCCCATTTCTATTCTTCCCAAGACCAGACTCCCTTTCTCTTGTGCCCTTTGGAACTCCCGCTCTGTCTGCAACAAACTCACCTCTCTCCATGACCTCTTTATCACCAACTCATTTAACTTACTTGCCATTACCGAAACCTGGCTCCACGAATCCGTCACTGCGTCTTCTGCTGCCCTATCCCATGGTGGTCTTCTCTGGACTCACTCCCCCAGATCCAATGGAAGTAAGGGAGGAGGTGTCGGAATCCTTCTAGCCCCACATAGCACCTTTCAGGTACTTCAGCCACCTCCCTCTCTGTCACTCTTCTCTTTCGAAGCACACTGCATTCGTCTTTTCACTCCAATTTCTCTAAGGATAGCTGTGATCAACAGGCCCCCTGGACCAGTATCAACCTTTCTTGATGACTTCTCTGCCTGGCTACCCTACTTTTTTCCTCTGAAATCCCCACAATCATTCTCGGGGACTTCAACATCCCCATTAATACTAAAACTCCTGCCCCTTCCAAACTTCTCAGCCTAACCTCCTCCTTTGACCTGAAGCAGTGGATACATGCTCCTACTCACTCCGAAGGCAATATCATTGACCTCGTTTTCTCTCACCTTTGCACTCCATGCAACCTCTCTAACTATCCATTCCCTCTCTCTGATCACCACCTTATTAGTTTCACTCTCTCCCTCTCTTTCACCTCCTCTCCCTCCAACCGCCTTAAAGTTACCCGCAGAAACCTACGTCATCTCAACCCTTCTCTTCTCTACTCTGCTATCGACAACCTCTAGGACAAAATCTCACCCCTATCCTGCACCAACCTAGCCACTTCTGTCTACAACACTTCACTTCTAGCCTCACTGGACTCACTGGCCCCCCTCACTACACACAGAATCAAGTCCCGACCCCTTCAACCTTGGCAAACAGAAGTTACTACAAGTCTGAAAAAACGTAGTCGTGCTCATGAGCGCCTGTGGCGTAAGACCAAGTCTCAGAGAGATTTCAACCAATATAAATCTGCCCTCCAAAAATACAATTCCAGCCTCCTCTCTGCCAAGCAGACCTACTTTAGCAATCTCATTAGCAAACTATCATCCCGTCAACTCTTCTCTACCTTCCACTCTCTACTTCGACCTCCACCGCCTCCACCTGCCAACTCACTCACTGCCCATGAGATCGCCAATCACTTCAAAGAGAAGATTGATACAATTTGTGCAGAGATCTCTACTGTTCCAATACCCTCCATGCTTTACACTTCATGCCCACAGGCACAATCATTACTTCCCTCTTTCAACCCCACCACTATAGAAGAAATTGCTAAACTACTTGATAATGTCCACCTTACCACCTGCCCTCTGGATCCTGTTCCCTCACAAATGCTACGTTCACCCTCTGGCTCTATGCTACACTCTCTAACCCACATCTTCAATCTCTCCCTCTCTTCTGGCATCTTCCCCAACTCTCTAAAACATGCACTTGTCAGACCAATACTTAAAAAGCCCTCACTGGACCCATCCAATCTTAACAACCTACGCCCCATCTCCTTGCTCCCCTTCTTATCCAAACTCCTCGAACGTCTTTTCTACAACCGACTGAGCATCCACCTCGCTGATAATAGCCTTCTTGATCCCCTTCAGTCTGGATTTCGTCCTCAACACTCCACAGAAACTCTCCTAAAACTAACAAATGATCTACTAACGGCCAAAACCAATCGACATTATTCTGTACTCCTACTCCTGGACCTCTCTGATGCCTTTGATACGGTTGACCACCCCCTCCTCCTCAAAAAACTCCACACCTTTGGTCTCCATGACTATACTCTTCGCTGTTTCTCTTACTACTTATACAACCGCACCTTTAGCGTTTCTTACAACTCTACTTCCTCCTCTCCTCTTCCTTTCTCTGTTGGGGTCCCCCAAGGTTCTGTTCTTGGACCTCTCCTATTTTCAATCTACACCTCCTCCCTGGGTCAACTGATAGCCTGCCATGGCTTTCAATACTACCTCTACGCTGATGACACCCAAATATATTTCTCTACCCCTCGGCTCACTCCCACTGTCCATGTCACACCACTTCCTCAAACTCAATCTATCCAAAACCGAACTTATAATTTTTCCTCCTCCATATGCCCCTGCCCCTTCCCCTGATTTCTCAGTCAAAATCGATCCCACAACCATAAGCCCATCCCCTCATGCCAAGGTTCTAGGTGTAGTCCTGGACTCTGAACTCTCCTTCAAGCAACACATCCAATCACTGTCCAAATCCTGCCGCCTCAACCTCCGCAACATCTCCAAAATACGCCCCTTTCTAACCAATGACACAACAAAGCCCCTAATTCACTCGCTCATCTCTCGCCTCGACTACTGCAACTCCCTTCTCATTGGCTTACCTCTACATAGACTGTCACCTCTTCAGTCCATCATGAATGCTGCTGCCAGACTCATCCACCTTACCAATCGCTCTGTGTCTGCTACTCCTCTCTGTGAATCCCTCCACTGGCTTCCGCTTGGCCAAAAAATTAAATTCAAAATACTAACAACTACGTACAAAGCCATCCACAATTTAGCCCCCAGCTACATCACTAGCCTAGTCTCTAAATACCAACCTACTCGTTCTCTTCGTTCCTCTCAAGACCTCCTGCTCTCTAGCTCCCTCGTCACCTCCTCCCATGCTCGCCTCCAGGACTTTTCCAAAGCCTCTCCAATCCTATGGAATGCCTTACCCCAATCTGTCCGCCTATCTCCTACTTTATTAGCTTTTAGACGATCCCTGAAAACCCTTCTCTTCAGAGAAGCCTATCCTACCCACACCTAACAACAACTGTATTTTCATTTTCATCAGCTCATCCCCCACAGTATTTTCATTTTCTCCATCAGCTCATCCCCCACAGTTATTACCTTTTGTTTCAACTTGACCCTCCCTTCTAGATTGTAAGCTCTAACGAGCAGGGCCCTCTGATCCCTCCTGTATTGATTTGTATTGTAAGTGTACTGTCTGCCCTCATGTTGTAAAGCGCTGCGCAAACTGTTGGCGCTATATAAATCCTGTATAATAATAATAATTCAGGCCTGTCCCTGCAGTTGCTTTGCCTCGGGCTATCCAGCCCCGAGACTCAGAATTGCATGGATCCGCACCCCAGGCCAGGAGGGCCATGGGGGCTGGTCAGGAGGACCCGGACCAAACAGACAGAAATATCTTCTGGACTGGACCGGAACCCCGAAGTACATGTTCTCAGTACCTTAAATACTTTCTCCCAGAATACACAGCAGGATGACCCTCCCACTGGGCTGGTTCCGAGAGAAGAAGGGCATCCAATACACCCAGCTAAACTGCATTCTCATACTTGCCGGCGGTGACAGCGACACCTGCGGTCAAGGAGAACCCAGTGCAATTCCAGCTAGACTGATACTGAGACCATAATTTGGCATAATTAGCCCTAAAACTCAACTGTGGCTTTAGGAACATTAATTTTGAAAACACATAGCGTGTGCTCGTCAGGAGCCAGCGCTACATAATATGAGTTTTTTCACTCCAGCAGTATGTAATGAGTTTGGAAATTGTAGCGAAATGTTAACTAATGCATTACAATTTAATTACACCCATTAGATTTAAGATGACTAAAATTAGTTTTAGTCGACTAAAATGTACTGGAGATTTTAGTCGACTAAAACGTAGGACATTTTAGTCGACTAAAATGTACTGGAGGTTTAGTCGACTTAATACGACCAAAACTAAAACAATTGCAGAAGACTAAAATGGGACTAAAACCAAAATGCCATTTTAGTCCCAAGACTAAAACTAAATCAAAATTTGCTGCAAAATACTGCACTATTGGAGGCACTTTATATTTTTGCATGTTGGTCTGGAGTTGCTGGTGATCATCACGGAGGTATTCTTTAAAGGAGAAGTATACAAGGTGCAAAGCATGTTTTATCCCTGCAGGACCTTGGTTGGAACCATTAAAGATCAGTGTGGAGCCTTTTTCCTGATGGGAATTATCATTAGTTGTGAGCGAGTTTGACCCTTTCAGGGTCTAAAAAGGAGGGGAGAAGTCATTTCACCCGGTGAGCACTAGTCACAGATTGTTGGTTTATCTGAGAAGCACTTTTTTCTCACAGTGGAATTTGAAGCACACTCTATATAAGAAGATGTTGTGTTCCAATTAACTTTCATATATATTTGATATTGGACTTTTCATTTTATTTTAGCACACACAGTTATTGCACTTCAATATTGGATTTACTTACATTTTTTACTTGAGAAGCACTTTTTTCTCACAGTGTAATTTCAAACACATTACATAGTTAGTCAGGTTGAAAAAAAAGACACAGGTCCATCTAGTTCAACCATAATAAGTTCAATCATTCTATAATAAGAAGATTTTTTGTTTCAATCAAATTTAATGCCTTGTACATGCAGTCAGAAATTCCAACCACAAAATCCGTCAGATTTTTTCCGATGGATTTTAGCCGAAACTTGTCTTGCATACACACAACAAAGTTGTCGGAAAATCCGATCGTTCAGAACGCGCTGACGTAAAACACATACGACAGGGCTACGAAGAGGCCAATAGCTTTCGTCCCCAAATTTATTCTGAGCATGCGTGGCCGTTTGTGCGTTGGAATTCTATACACATGATCGGAAAAAGTCTGATCGGATTTTGTTGTCGGAAAATTTTAGGTCCTGCTCTCAAACTTTTTCCGTCCGAAATTCCGACGGAATGACTGACCGTGTGTACGGGGCATTATACATTTACTATTGGATTGTATATTTATTCAGCACATGCGTTTATTGCACATTATTGGATTTATGTATTATTTGTCAGATTGCAGCAGTGCTATAACATTCATTGGATATTCATTCATTGTTGTTTTGTGATAACATCCTGGTGATAGCAGCAGCTAGATTTGTTGCACAAGCTTTATGTCATACAGTTTGTGCGTTTATTTGTACTTTTATATTCACACACCACTAGGGGGCAGCGCACAACTACCACATATCTTATAACCTATATGTAAATGCTATTTCAGAAAGAGATCCACATAATACTTATGGTTCATGCCTGTGGGAATCCTTTTATGGAGGTTAAAGATCCACCAGACCTCCCTTTGAAAGATTTTCTGGTGGATGTCACTCCCTCTTGGAGAGCCTCTAACCTTTTCCAAACCACAGAAATTGAAAGAGCCAACGTTACCGGCATGAATGTGTTTAAAATGCTTAGAGACATTAGACAGACCCTTGTCTCTAACATAGGAAACTTTGTGATAATGTTTGCTGATTCTAGCCTGAAGCAGCCTTGTTGTGGTTCCCACGTATTGTAATTTGCACAAAGTACACTCTATGGCATAGACAACATTAGAGACTGGTCCAGGGACTCAATATTTTTGTCCCAAGAGGAAAGGTGGAAGAATTGAAGGTCTCTTGAATGTAGTTGTGTCCAAATAACTGCTGGAATGCTGGCTGACATGAGCCCCAGGACCCAGAGGAACTCCCTCCTGGAACATGAGGGGGCTCTCATCAGCATTTTGATGGCCGTGTCAACTTTCTCCACCTTCTCCCTTGAGAGGAAGAGCTTTTGTGCCTGTGAGTCTACCCAGAAGCCTAGATAGGTTTGGACCTGAGCTGGTTCCAGGGATGATTTCTCCATGCTCAACAGACAGCCCAGCGTCTGCAGGACTAAAAACTACCTTTTGGGTATTGGTTTCTGAAAGGAAATAAATCAAGATTAGGGGTTACTCTCTCTGCTTTGGTATGCTGTGCAATTCCGAAACCAGATCTGTGAGATTTGCCCTTTGAGATAAAGAAAAGTATACACAGCCAGGTTCTCTCCAAGCAAATCTAAATCTTTATTCTTGGGTGTGAATATAAGAGGGGCTTTCAGAAAGTACCGCCCTTTAACAGATTATCCAATCATATACAGAGACACATAAGTACAGTCTGACGCCCACAGTGAAACTAATTATTTCTAAAATATCACGTGCTTTACAAGAAATTAAACTCAACAGAAGATTACAGTATTATGGAAAAACTAAACTAGATTAGCAAGACTTGAGCATATTTCACAAAATGGATGTTAGAGACACACAAAATGGAAGCTGACTATAATACAAAGAAGTAGTTAAACTAAATATCCCTTCAGTTTCCCCCTGAGCGGCTGATGGCCCAAAGATCAGCAGATCGTCCAGGTAAGGTATTAGGGCTATTCCCTGGAGATGCAGGTAGGCTACTGCCTCTGCCAGGATCTTTGTGAAGATCCTTGGACCTTCCACTAATCCAAAGAGGAGTGCCCTGAACTGCCAATGGAGAACCCCTTCCTGGGTTACCACCGCAAATCTCAAAAAAAAAATGGTATTCCGGGTAGATCGGGACATGCAAGTAGACATCTTTGAGATCCAGGGTAGTCATAAAGATGTCCTTTAACAGGTTTTTGTGCATAATACTCTCCATAGAAGACCTCTTGTATTCTAGGAATTTGTTTAAGTTCCTGAGGTTTATGATAAGGCATTATTTCCCTGAGGGGTTGGGTACCACGAAAACATGGGCGTAAAAGACTTGGAATAGCTGGCTTTTTGGTACCGAAACAACCACTTGTTGTTCCACCAGTTCCTGAATCCCTTCTAGTAAGGCCTTTTTTTTTTAATGCATCCTTGGGAGGATGCGTTAATGTAATCAAAGAAGGGGGCTTTGATGAGAATTCTAGGCGGTAGCCTTCTCTGATACTAGCCAGTACCTCACCAGTCACTGATCTCACTGCACGTCCCTGGCATTGACAGTGTTTTTAACAGTTATTTCCTTACCTACAGACTGCACTATTATTACAGGCTGCTTGAAGCAATAGGCTGCTCTGTCTAAGCTAGCACTGCAGTAAGGCAGGCCACCCATACATGGGTGGAATTTTGAAAAATCTTTTTCTTTTGAGAATTTTCGTTCGAATTTCACACCATTAGTTGGCTGCAGCAACAGCCAATTTTGAGTAATCGGGCATGTTGGAAATTTTTTGAAAAACAAATGATTTTCTAATCAAATGATGGGAGAATCTTGCGAGAAATGTAATCGAAAAAGAAATGCGCATGTGCAAGAAAAGAAAATTCACAGAAAGAAAAGATTCCCAGCCACGGAAATTATTTTCTGTAGCAACAGGAGGTGAAATCAAAGGCTTGGTTGATCGAATTTTGAAATCAATGGTGGCATTATCGGATCACAAAACACGCAAAATTTCTGATTTTCAAAAGAAAATTCTTTCAAAAATTCGACCAATGTATGGCCAGCCTAAGGATACTGTGATGTTGGTAGTATCTGTATTTGACATGCCTCTGCTTCCGATGTGCCATCAACAATGGCTGGAACATTCAACTGTGGGAACTGAAACGATGGGTGGCTGCAATACCTAATAGTAGGGCAGTATTTCAATTAACATTTTAGACACGTTAAGAGTTTTATAAATTGAACATTCATGATTGACAATTGATTTATGATAGGGATCACAAAATAAATAAAATAGTTTGTGGGTTGCCTGGAGTTTAGCTTTAACTACTTGCATATGAACATAAATGGACGATAGACAAACAGGTTCTAGCAGCAGTGCAAACACACTGTATTAACATATGCCACAATTGTTCATTCCTGCAAGTAATAATTTCCTGGTAAAAAAAAAAAGAAGGTTTCTGACTGTACCCCTAGACTAAAGGAGGCTCAGAAGTTAAATGATTAGTTTACCTCTACAGAAATTTTTTAAAGGTGACCTAATACCAGACCCTCACCACCACCCCTGTTCCCCCACAAGTGATGTTGCTGACCAATCAGAAGCTATCTGGTCCATTGGGGATTTCAAATCCCTGTACCGGTAGAGAGGCTGCTCTTTAATTCCAGGTGAAATTTCATTGTGCACCCATTGAAAACAAAATATTATCTTGGTTGGAATAAAAGCATCTTAATTCTTAATTTAAGAAAAAAAAAGACAAACGTTCATCGTATTTACAACATCATGTGTAAGGCGGTTAAGGCCCCCTAGGCGGGCTAGCATTTTACCTCCAGGTGGAATACTGGAAGACAGGAAAACTTCCCACTGCTCACTGAAAATATGAATGCCTTCCCTTAGCATGCACTGCTGGCAATAAACATCCAGTACACACCTCCTGTATTAGAGTGCCCTCAATCTGGATGAAGGAGAAGCAGAGACACTTTTGCACAGCAGTATTGTCAGTCTGTGGGAAGGGGTGTGTTAGTTGTGATAGCCGATTTACATATACTAACAAATTCAAGCCAAACTCTTGCTAACAGCTTATAAGCACTTACGGCAAACAGTTTTGTTTCTTTTGGTATAAAGGTTTTACATAAATAAATAACTGATCATTGTAAGCACCCCTTTCAGTGTTATATGGTTTGTCTCAACCCTCTAGTTGTTACATCTACAGGACAGCTTGTTCTGTTGCAAAATGTCTTACTGGCCAGATCACCAAGGGCGGCCCAATGCATTAAAATACTTTTTTATATGGTGGAGGACTCTTCTCTGGCTATCCAATCACTGGTTTCGGGGGTGTTAAATGCTGTAGCACTGTGAATTAACAACAACAGAACCCTAGTCTTTATGTGGACTTTTTGCATGCTTCAAGCTTTCCAATAAGCGATGTCTTCTTTTGGTCCTCTGTTGTTCACTATGCCATTATACTGAATCTGGACTTACTATCACGGATTTATGTAATCACTGTAATTTTTATGTTGTATTTGTTATTCACTTTTGGATTGCATAATTTTGAATTCAAACAGAATAATTGGTTAATGATTGCATCCAGCGGATGCTCACTGTAATTTACCTCACGTGTAATACCACCAGCTCAGGGCTGGATTGATTCTCACGCACTATATCACTAGTTTTGAGGTGAAACAATTTTCACATTTTTTAATTTCCAGCGCAGCCATTTTTTCTTTTCTTGCATTTGTTGTGTGTATCTCACATGAGGTTGCGGCAGGAACTTTTTATTATTTATTTAATATTTTTGAATTTTTCACATAATTTGTTTTATTTATTTAGAACATGTACTGATTTTTTATTAGACAGCGCTGTTACCCCAATACACGGCCCAATGCATTGTGGGCGCACAGGCGCCGCCCCCCCAAACCCTGCCGCCACCTCCCTATCAATGCGCCCGGCCCCTTTCAGGACGCATGTACTCCTATGGCAGCGTGGAAGTTTTTTTTTTTGAAGCACCTGATTAGAGCCCAAGGCTCTAATAGGCTTCAAAAAAGGGTGGGCTCGGGGCGCAGAGAGTGCACCCTGATCCCTCCCCGTTGTGTGACCATAGCGAATACATTTTCGCTATTTTTACACCACAGTGCCTCCCCGCCAATCAGAAAGCAGGTCAGTGAGACATGTTTCCCGACCCGGCGCTTTGGCAGAAGAGACACACAGGGGAGGAAGCTGGAGGATCAGACTCCCCCGCCGTCACTGCAGCCCACTCTGAGACACAGAAGGAGAGGACCCAACAGCCCGGTAATTGCCGGACCTCCTCCCACGTGGGGGGTAGTACTGCTTGTGTGCGTGACCTGAGCCCTGCGGAATGGAGGAGGAGACACACGGGAACCATGGAGGATGTAGGAGCCGTCGCCTGCCCATCCTACAGCTTGTTGCCATCACCCGGATGGGGTAAGTGGCGGTCTGATGGCGGGCGAGTGGGGTGGTGGTCACAGTGGCTGCACATTATGGGCACAGAAGCTGCATATGGTGAGTACAAAAGCTGCATATGATTGGCACAGAAGCTGCATATGGTGGGCACAGAGGCTGCATATGATGGGCACAGAGGCTGCATATGATGGGCACAGAGGCTGCATATGATGGGCACAGAGGCTGCATATGATGGGCACAGAAGCTGCATACGGTGGGCACAGAAGCTGCATATGGTGGGCACAGTGGCTGCAATTGATGGCACAGTGAGGCTGCAATTGATGGGTTTTTTTCAGTGTTTTTCAGAATTTTTCAGTTTGTTTGCGCCCCCCAAAATATTTTGAGCACCAGCCGCCACTGCAGATCACCAGGTGAAAATAAAGGAAAGAAAGCCTAAAAGAGAAAACAAATGCAGCCATCACATCTAAGAATTGGTAAGCTGCAATATAATAAATGTTTGCTTTTGGGTTTAATACAGTTTTAACCTTTGGCCTTTTAAAGTCATATGTGGAACCGTGTTTAGCAACAGGGTTGTCAGAGAGTATAAACCTTTTGCTTTTTGCTAAATTTTCAGCGTGAAAGTATCCTTCTAATCAAATGCTGTTGACATTATAAATTATAACTTATAGATGATATTAGAAAAGAAAAGTTTAATTCTTTACCATTCACAAAACCTGGAAAAACGATTTAATTCTTGGAATTTGTGTACTATATAATAAAACTAAATGGTAAATATGCCTAGATGGTAAAAGCACACTTCTGTACACAGCAGTTTTTCTAATAATTTATTTTTTTCGAGATTATAACAATTAGATAATTTCTAACTTTGTTAGACAAATAAGTGTTCTGTCTTATAAACATTACTGAACAAAATCCTTTTTGAAAACACTACGCTTATCTTTTTAGAAGTTACCTCCTCTGTCCAATGCTTGTGTGATACCATTGAAGGGAACGTGTGGATAGAATTAGGGAAGTCACTATTCGAGAATTATTTTTAAAGGTGAAGGTCTCGGGGCTGTCCTCCTGGCTTCCCTAGATAGCTATTGACCTGGAATACATTTGCAAAGTGTGTTCATACAGGGCATCCAAAAACTCCTCCTCCTAGTAAAGGATGTACTATTATGCCCCGTACACACGAGCGGATTTTCCGTCGGAAAAATCTTGGATGGTTTTTCCGACGGAACTCCGCTCAAGCTTGGCTTGCATACACACGGTCACACAAAAGTTTGCAGAACTTTTGACCTTCAAGAACGTAATGACGTACAACACTACGACGAGCCGAGAAAATGAAGTTCAATGCTTCCGAGCATGTGTCAAATTGTTTCTGAGCATGCGTAGGAATTTTGCGTGTCGGAATTGGTGCAGACGATCGGAATTTTCCGGCCGAAAAATTCAGAACCTGCTCTCAATATTTTGCTGGCTGGAATTCCGCCAGCAAAAGTCCGATGGAGCATACACACGGTCGTATTTTCCGACCAAACGCTCTCATTAGACTTTTGCTGGCGGAATTTCCGATTGTGTGTACGCGACATTAGACCTATTTATAGCAGAACATTCTTATCACAGAAAGAGAACATTGCTTCCGGGGAACTCTATATTCTTTACAATCAGAGATCACTTATGTTGTCATAATCTACATAGGTTACATTAAGCAAAGCCGTCTTCTGTTTTCGATTTAGCTAATGCAATTTGTCACCAATAGAAAACATAAATGCTATTTTCTGAATTTGTCTCGAAAGACAATGTAAAAAATCTCACCTAATAGTAGCTTAGTGTAGCTTGAAAGTACATGATCAATCCTTAAATTACAGTAAAGGATCTTTTATTGAGTGATATTGAGACACCAATGACCATCAATGTAAAGGGAGCTTTTATCGTTGGCTATAAGGCCACCACTGACCTTCAATCTATTATGAAGAGTTCAATGCAGGCTACTGGCCACCAATACAAAGTGCCGAGAGAGGTCACTGTGAGGAGTGATACTATTGGGGATGGGGAAGTGGGTTATCAAATTGTTGTTGTGAGGTTTTCTGATTTGTAGTTATGGCCCTGAAAGGGATCTCACTTATGCAGTCCATACATTGACTAAATTCCTTTCATGCAACACGGGTTGCAGGAAAGAAATGCGCTCAACACCCATCAACACAGGCAGTGTTGACAGGCGAATCCCTCCCGTTGAGCCATTGTATTCTCCTGGAAGGGGAAGCTGTGCCAGCCTAGAGAAGACGGTGAATATTGCTAGTGGTTATAACAGCCACTGACCGTAATCTCATGTAAAATCCGGCAGGCTGGTTGTACCCAATTCATCAATCGATCAACTTTGTATATTCAGCGTGCCCATACCATGTACATGGTTCAAATCTCGCCCGGTTCAGCAGGATTGATTAACTTGGGTACAACCAGCTTGCCGGATTTTACAAGCAATTAACGTCAGTGGCTGTTAAGTGTGGTACACATGGGCCAAATGTCGCGAGGAATTCTGCCTGTGTGTATGTCGGTCTGCTTGAACGATTTCTGTTGGACATGCATGCTGGAAAACCATCAACCAGCCAATTCCCGATTCAGCACTCAATGGCTGTGGGCACCGAGTGTTCTGGCAGGGGGGGGGGGGGGTTCCCCCTGTCAGAGCACAACAGCTCGGGGGGGGGGGGGGAATACTACACTCTGACCACTGGGTTGTACAAAATAAAACTTGTAGTGTGTACCCGGCTTTATAGTCACTAGCAATAATCACTGTCTTCTACCCGCCACCCCCTCACGCTGGGAGAATACGCTGGCTTGGTAGGAGGATTGATTCTTACTGTCTATGTCTGGCCTTATTGTGTTACATTGTGATGTGTGGACAAAATTAATAGTAACTATATACAGTATTGTATATTGAAAGGTTTCTATATATACAACTTTTTGAGGCTTGACTTACTGCTTTTCCTGGTAAACATTTGTTTTGGCAAGTGCACTTATAGGGCTTGAATCACCTTATAGTGGCAATAAACCCAAAAACAAAAATGTATTAAATTGCAGCTCACCAATTCTAAGATGTGGTGGCTGCATTCGTTTTTTTCCCTCTTTTTTTTTTTTCTTTTGGTGATCCAGCCAGTAAGTCTGTTGTTTCCCAACTTTTTTTTAATCTATCTGTCCAGACAAAATACCAGTTACAGGGATGAGACAAATCATTTAACACTGACAGGGGTGCTTACAATGGTCAAGTTTTAATCATTTATGTAAAAATATTTCCCAAAAATCCCTGAATGAATCAACATTTCACTGGTAAGGGTTTACATATAGAAAATATGTAAAACACTTTCTTTAAAACACAATGGGGTTGATTTATTAAAACTGGATAGTGCAAAATCTGGCACAGGTCTGCATAGAAACCAATCAACTGGGTATTGCTTGTGCTATTGCCCTATTGGTATATTTTCCCCATATTTTCCATCAGGTTATTGTAGTTTATAACTGAAATATGCTTTGTGCAGTGAATAAAGAAAGCCAACGCCAGCTCAATTTTTCATGCAAATTGTATGGGCAGGCTGATTATACCCAAGTTGATCAATTAACTTGGGTACAACCAGCATGTTTGATTTTTCATGTATTTATTGCCAGTGGCTATAGCCGCTATCAATATTCACCCATGGTTGCAGGAAAGAAAATTGTATCATCTATGGCCAGCTTAAGTATGGTGCAAAATAATAATACTTCTAAAGGGCTGTCTTCAGTCCTATATCGAGCACAGCAAAAAAAAAATAACTTGTGTAACTGAAACCTGAGTTGGAAATTCAAAAGCAAACTATTATTACAAAGAGTCAGGTTGACCAAGTTGAAAGGGGATCTGAAATAAGCTGCATTTATTAGCATTTCAGCAAAACTTCTTCAATAATAAAAATCATAAAAGCTCTGAGAGCACCCCATCTCACCTCAATTGTTCACATAATATGGATTTCTGTTTGTCACCATAGCAATTTTTGACACTGAGATTAACATCTTTAATCAGAAAAACAATGTCTATCTTAAAAGACAAGTAAGGGAATTTTTTTCTTTCAGTATCATAATTACCTAGGTGGATGCAGCATTGGTCTGATGCTGCATCTATCTCCTGGCACCTCTACACTGAGAACTGAGCGATCGAACATCACCGATGGTTCAGTTCTCACAGCTCCTGCACGCTCACTGGAGCGTTCAGCTGTTGAGGGGCGAGGAGCGTCTATCTCAGGCTCTTATCGCCTCGCTGAGAGGCTGAGACTGGTGTCAGTCCAGGCACATGGCCGATCCAGACTTTATTGTCAGGATGACATGGTGCCTGGACTGATTTCTGTGACGTCAGCCGACAGCGGGCTGCAGCCTGCTTTCTGCTGAAAACGGGTCACAGGAGTGCAAAACAGGTTGAACTCCTGTGATCCATAAGGGAAGTACAGCCAAACAAGCTCAGGCGGGACTTCTCCTTTAAACAAAAACTTTTCACCAGAAACTTCTCATTTGGAAATTGCTAGTTTGCCTGGCTGGCTGTCTCGTTGACCTTCCCGCCTGCACATTTTAGTACACCCATAAGAAATATGCAAGTGAGCCTTTCTTGTGACTTTTCAAACTTTTGTATCAGGCAATTTTTATTTTTAATTTGAGTAAAGTAGATTAAAGTTAAAACCACTATAATTTATGATTAGGTGTCCTTATAGAAAGATTTTTACTCCTGTTCTGGTGACAACTCAGAATGTTGGATTGATCCTCAATTTAGTTACTGGAGTCGTTTGTGATCAGGACAATCAGAGAGAATGGGGACAAAAACAGGAATAAGAACCTGACAGTGGTTCTAACCCCTCACCAATAAAAATAAAAAATCTGCCTTTAGTGGACCTTTACCCATCAAATGAACTTTGTCCCAGTTTCTTCCTCCTCGCTCCTCATACAAAATTACATTTTGTTAAAGGGAAGTACCCTTTTAAATGGTGATGTCCACCACTCCTTCTGCCCACTGGGATGTCTAACATGGTGGAAAATTAGTGAGACATGACGCCATTACATCCAAATATAGATACAAAAGAAAAAAAAAAAACAGTGTGTTCATGGACTTTAAATTGGTAGCCACCAGAACCAAATGAACCAAATGAAAGTGAGGGCACCAGTGGCGTCGCTAGGGGGTGGCTTTTGGGGCTATAGCCCCGAATCTGGGGCCCATAGCCCCAAATCTCTGCAGGGGTCCCCAAGGGTAGGGGAGGCTCTCTGGGGACCCCGATGTAAATGGGGGGCTCTCTGGGGACCCTGATTTAAGGGGGAGGCTCTCTGGGGACCCTAATGTAAGAGGGGATTTCTGGGGACACTGATGCAAGGGGAGGCTCTCTGGGGAAATATACACACACACACACGTATATTATATACATGTGTATGCCTGCCCAAGCGTATGACTTTCTTTACTATGCTGCTATGGGTGCTAGCCCCAGATCTTTTGTAGACCTAGCAATGCCCCTGGAGGGAACTCAAGTGTCAGACATGGTGCAACTCTCTTGCAGGGTTTTTGGACCTAATGGAGACCCACAGCTTGTCTGCACATGCAAGGAACTCTCCTATCTACTACATGTGTGTAAACATACCATTGGTCTCAGCCAGATCCAAAATACTTGGAGATGTCTGCGGTTGCGTGGAATCTTGCAGTGCATACCAGGAAGTCTTGAGAGTCCCAAAATGGTGGTGTAGGACAATGCCGAACTTCATGACCTAGTAAGTATGCTTTTTAATTCTCATACAGTGACAGTTAGTAGATGGAGGGAATTAAATTTTAGGTAGCGAGGGAGAAATTCATCTATAATCTCATTCAATGTAGTCAAAGTGTCTTTATATAACATTTTTTGTTTTTTAAGGTAACACCAACCAAGTACACTCTATGACATAAAGATTGCATGGACTCAGGCTTATTCACCTATTTATATTTCATCCTTTACATTCCTCCACTGACCAAAAAACACAAATGCGTTATTTTTTTTCAGCTGAAAAGCAGGTACATCCCCCCTCCCGGTATGCAAATTGGAGTCCCATTGAAAGGCAATTTCACCACAACATAGTTGCAGTGTGTTTTAGATCATGCTGCATAGCTAGAGTTTCCTATATTTTTTCTGTATGCATTTTACATAAACAGCTGATAAGTCATAGTTACGGAGCTTCCCTGGCAATCAATTCCTGTACTTGTATTGTAAATCAAGAAAAGGGATCATAAAACGAAGAAGCAATATTGAAAAGTGGAATGCGCTAAGTATACAAAAGATGTATGTATGAACAGCAAAATAAATAATGCTAGCCAACGTTCATAACCTCTCTTTTAAGGAAGCCAAATGTTTACATGACCTAAGCATATTAGAACAAGGAATATTTCATCAGTTTATTTGAAGCTGTCTTTTGCTTCACATTTGTAAAAAGGTGAGCTCCTAGAGCTATATGACTTGTTACTTACTGGGCAATGCTTTCTTATTTGCAAAATGTATTTATAGAAAAATGACATGATTAGTAAGAAAACAGCATTGAACTGGCGTGAAATTCATTAGCTCTAGTTTAGCTGCCTCTGCCATTTCCATTTATTAAAATGAACTCCTGTTTATCCTTGAATAATAATAAAGCATTCATTTGCACTAATCCTTAGTTTCCTGGGTGTGCCCCAAAGTGGGTCTCAGTCTGATTGAATTTGAATATCTCACTGATTGAAATGTTAAAGACAAACCGCCTTCATTTGCAGGTTACTGCAGACATTCCCTTTAGTAGTGTAGGTGTTCATTTGCAGGATGTCCTCCAACAGGTAAGCTCCTATTTTATTCTTGTATATGTAGCTCATTTTAAACATTGTAAAAAATATATATTCTAATAATATATATTGTATATGACGTTGTCTGTTTTGGTACTGACAAATCAAAGTGGGCCCAAATCCCTTGACCAATGGATTTTATATTTAAACTAGAGCACTGTTGTTGCCCATAGGCTATCAAGGAGGTATTTGCATTTTTTTTTTTTTCTGGTAGCTTAAAGTATACCTAAAGGCAAAACTGTTTTTTCTTTTTCTTTTTATATTTGGATAGAGTGGAAAGGAATTTTAAACACCTATACGTTCTTATTGCTGTCTGTGCCCCCGTTAAGGATATTCACCCTCTCTATTAGTCCTGTTTACTCTTGTCATTAAAAGTAAAAGAAAATCCCAAATTTTGGGTTGTCCCCAGAAAAGTAATAGAGGGGAAATCTTCCAATAGGGACACTAGTTCTGGTGACCTTGGGGGAGGTCCTCAAAACATTCCCTTAATTTTGCAGGGATTTTCTCTCACGTCCTGTTTGGCTATGGGACAGGAAGTAAAGGGAAATCTCTAAAATGGCACACAGATGGTGGAAAAAAAAAATTAAAAAACCCTCCTGCTCTATATCCACGAAGAAGGAAAAAAAAGTTATGTTTTGCTTATAGTTCTACTTTAAATATGAAACCTGTTAAGCAGCAGTAGCACTTTTCTATAGTTCACTTTTCCCTGGTTGCAAAAGCTTTTTTTTTTTTTTTTTTTTTTTTTTTTTTTTTTTTTTTTATTTTTTAATAAGATATTTTAATTGTCCTCAGTACGTCAGACATGCAGCATATTTGCAAGGGGATTCTTTACAACAACAAAAAATAAATAAAAGTCATTGCAAAGCTTTACCATGTCATCTTTTGTGCATGGAAAATAGTTTACAAAATTGCTTGAGGGCCACTTTAAATTTCTGTGTTGCTGTAACGCATTACATGCATTTATGTGCTGTTCATTTGGAATAGCACCCGATGCGCTAAGGCAACTCCCATGCTGTACAAGGCACAGCAATGCTTTCTAGCGTGCTGTACTATGTTGGGTTACAGGTTTGTGATGTGTCCAATTTTCTGGACCTTTGGCTGAATGGCAGCCCCGATTAATTTTAATGAGTTGCTTTAATGCAACGCATGTTGCAGCACTGCACACTGCCAACAATTTAAATGGGCTCAGAAGATTCCTGATTTGGGAACTATGGGGGTTATTTACTAAAGGCAAATCCACTTTGCACTACAAGTCCAAAGTGCACTTGAAATTGCAGTCGCTGTAGATCCGAGGGGGACATGCAAGAACATTTTAAAATGTGCACATGATTGGATAATAAAATCAGCAGAGCTTCCCCTCATTTCAGATCTACCCCTCAGATTTACAGCGGCTGCACTTTCAAGTGCACTTGTAGTGTAAAGTGGATTTGCCTTTCGTAAATAACCCCCCCCCCCCCCCCCCATGTTTCTCAAAGGCCTCCACGTATAAAAGATATATCAGAGGAACGTTTCCATGTTTTGTAAAGTAACCAGTCAGCTCTGGACATGCTCCAAAAAGCCATGTAGTGTAAGTGTGCAGACATATTGTTACTTTAAAATATGAGTGCTCAACCTGTGGCCCTCTAGCTGCCTCTGACTTTGGGAGTCATGCTTGTAACTGTCAGCATTGCAATGTCTCATGGGACTTGTAGTTCCGCAACAGCTGGAAGGCCACAGGTTGAGCATCCATGCTTTACGCTGGGTTCACATCTAAGCCACAGGGGTCTGGAGTCCCTTTTCTCTGTTTCAGGGACGAATCTGGGACAAATTTTTGCCTGAATTCGGCTCTGAAACCGAGCCAAAGACACACAGGACCTCTGTGTAATCCGCTCCCCAGCCTCCACAGAGATATGTGAACTGGCTCCATAGAGAGATCTCCTGTTATGCGAATTGGATCCAATTTGCACTAGTGTAAGCCCAGCCTTAAAGAGGGATTGCACAAAAAAAAAAAATATTAAAAGCCAGCAGCTACATATACTGCAGCTGCTGACTTTTAATAAATGGACACTTACCTCTTCCAGGGTCCATCGATGTCGGCAGCCGAAGCCGAGAAATCACTCGGTTCTTGGCTGCTGCCGCCTCCATTCTCGTTGAGGAATCAGGAAGTCAAGCGTTGCGGCTTCACTTCCTGGTTCCCTACTGTGCATGCGCGAGCCACGCAGCGCAATGAGAACTCTCCGCACTGTCTCTGGGACCCGTGTGTTTCCCAGCAGACAGGGCGGTGGGACAGAAAGAGGCATAGACTCCCGTGGGAGACTATGCCCGGAAGTGGGTGCAAATACCTGTCTTAGACAGGTATCTGCACCCCCCTCCCCCCTGAAAGGCACCAAATGTGACACCGGAGGGGGGGAGGGTTCCGATGAGTGGAAGTTCCACTTTAGGGTGGAACTCCACTTTAAAGTGTATATCAGACCAAAACTTTTATTTCTTTGTTTTAGATAAAGTGGGAAGGATTATAACACCCTATTGGGTTTTTAGTGCATTGCCATGCTTTGAAAGAGAGAGGGTTTTCCCCTCACTTCCTGTCCTGCAGACAGGAAGTAAGAGGAATTTTCCAACAACACAGACTAAAATAGCTGTTGCAGAGGTCAGCTTGCTTCCTGTTTGGTTAAAGGTTATCAGTAGGGCAGGAAGTGAGGGGAACTTTCTCTAACATAGTTCGAACTTTACATACACTTTTAAAGTAGATCTAAAGCTAAAACATTTTTTTACCTTTTCTACCAATCCAGTGCTGTACCTGGCTGCATCTTTTCTCTGCCTTCTCCCTCTACTCACAGGGACTGAGGCAGCAGTGGGAGCCAATGGCTTCTGCTGCTGTCAATCAAATAGTGTTAGGAGGGTGTGGGGGATGGGGCTGAGCTGTACTGTGTGCCTATGGATGCACGTCTGCCCTCATAGCAAGGTGTTGGCAGACGGAGAAGAAAAGGAGCGAGGAGGACCTCAGAAGAGGAGGCGCGGGACTTCTCTGTGCAGCCATTACAGAGTAGGTAAGTATAATATGTATATTATTTTAAACAACAAACAAAAGTGACTTTAGAAACACTTGCATGCTTTTTTTTTCCTGTGTGTTTTTTTTTTTTTTTTTTTTTTTATTGAAATAAAACTGAATGAAACTCTATTGCGATGCCATTTGCAGTGACTAATTCCATTCATAAAATGGCAGGGACTTAAAGTAGGGTGCACATTGATCAAAAGCATTGAGCTGATGCTACCGTTGCACTTCTGCACAGTCCTAACTCAAAAAGGACAGCTCAAAGTTGAGCATAATTAACAGTTTACACGTATCCCACTATCCTTTCTAGTTCCATTTCCTGGAGCTTTCGGTAGCAATGATGCCACGTTTTCTCCTGACTTCAAAAAAAGAATCTTGACACTTCAGTAGAGAAAGGCTTGCCCTATTTTCTGTAGGAAGAATGATCACAGAGCTTTTTCTGCAAGCGACAGCTGTCTTTAATGTCAATGGTCCAGTTTACTCTGCACACCGGAGCTGCATTAAAGAGATCAGGATACTATTAGACATTTTAAGTGTCTGATCCAATATGCCATCCCTATTATTGCAATTGCTAGTTTGTAGTGACCTTGAGTCCGCAAATAAAAAAAAAAAAAAGAATAAGCTTGTAATATGCTACTTCTGATTTCTAGCCATAAAGAGCTGGAGTGGTATTAATGAGCACTGTCCAAAATAGGTCAAGCACCATTAGGTGGATAGACAGGGACAAATCCAGTGTTTTGTGCTGCTTGAATTGAGATTTAAAAATGTGGAAAACCACCCCTTCCTCCCAAAAGTGATCCAGTGATCTTGGCAACAGTTAACCCTACATTTCCAAATGTTACGCCAACCCATAACACTCCTATACTTCGTATACTTGACCTGTTTGGTATAGTGGATAGTGAAGAAAGGGGGGTCGTAGTACAAGAGCTTACATTCATTCATATTGTTTCTATATTTGACATTTGGAAGGAGACCGTAAACGCTACACTATTCGGTTGCAGTATCAAAATCTGACCATGGCAACACGGGAGAAACCACTCCCAAACAAACAACGTAACATCATTTTATTTGGCTTGACCTGTTGCAGTCCACATAGTGTTCACTATAGTGTGCTACACAGATCATTTTGTAGTAATATGTTTAGATTATTCTGTCATATTTTCTTTGTTTGCATACTGATTTAGACATGTTAACAGAAAGAAATAGATAAAATAGTGACTGGCAACAATTGATTAAGCGTTGGAAGTGTGCTCCCCTTGTTCATTGTACCAGATTTTATGCATAAAGTTACCAAAACATGATTTGTCCCAGCTTTGTGGGTCTGTGTTGATGCACTATTTCCTGCTTCATTTTACATAGAGTATGTTTAACCTAAACTTGAAGTATTTTAGTACAGATCTGCCACGCTGTGTAAAATCTTACTGCCTTGAAAATGATAAAAAAACATCTTTGCTTTCACATCCAGGGATTCATTAAACACTCTCAACATTCATTCAGAATTCTCAACAAAAATTGATATAAAAGTTTTGGAGAGTTATGAAGAGGATGTGTAGCTCCACCTATTGTGTTGCAGTAACATGTGCATGTACCACAACACACATTAATATAACGGACATTACATATGCTTTTGCATTGCACTGCCATTCATGAATGGCACCCCAATGCACCTGCAATTTCCAAAATGTGATGCATGTGCATAAGCTGCCTTAATGCAATGGACAGTAATACACAACAAAGCAAGCTTTAACATTGATAAACTATGAAAATGGGTTCTGACAAGACCTAACTTTCCCCATGCCATTCAAAACCCCAAGAAAAGGCGACATTTTGATATATTTGCTAGTTTTGGGTCTTTAACGTGGAAATATAGAAGTAAACATGTGCTTACACTTCCTTGCTCCTGTGCCACTCCGTTTTGGCCACTGGGACTAGGATAAATTACCTAGTACTTCTAGGAAGGGTGGTACATCTGACTTTCTCCCCCTCATCACAGCAATAGGTGCCATGTGTCTGGCTCAGTGATGCTACATGGGGCCAGGAAAAGGAGCCTATAGCCCTGACTAAGCTTCAGCAAGTCAATATGATGCTTTTACAGGGATTTCTTTCCCCAGTCCTAGGGGCAGAACAAAGCAGCACAAGGATTTAATAAAGGAGTATGTGTGTATGTATGTGCTGCTGATTGAGGGGTGGTAATTAAGTGATCCTCCTTGTTTTCCCCTCATGGTAGCAGTTCATTGGCAAACTTTGGCTCCGTTTTAAAATTGGAAGACAAATAAGGTTGGCTCTTTTCCTTAGAACCACTGATGTATAGCACAATATTTTAAAGGGCACTATGGTGGTAATTATTTTGTAACCATTGTCGGATCTGGTAGAGATAAAGGGCTGCCGGTCACCATTATTGGTTTGCTCTAAGACATATGACCAGCTAAACACAAGGATGAACACTGGAAATACACTTTTCATGTGGTTCTAACATCACATTAATTAGCATCCCTAAACAGGCCACTTCTAGAGTCTTGTTTAACTTGGTAACAGTAATTAAATCCCTGCACAACCACTTAGACGTCTGAACTTTGCTATTTGAAATGTCAGATTAATGTATTCAAATGCTTACCTTTCACACTTGAACATGAAAGTTAATTAACGATGTTCTTTTTGTATTCCCTAGGCTGTTCTACCTGGCTTTTCAGCTATTTTCTACCATTCACATGGGAATTGGTGAGTATATTGTTTACCTGTATGAAAACATGATTCAACTTCTAAAGTTGCCAAGGAAATAAAAAGTCAGTCTATCTTATGGAAGAAAGGTTAAATTGATGTCAATAATGATGCGTAATCTTCAGATGAAACTCATTAAATCGAATTATGTTCAATGTGACTAGTCAATCTTTGCGAAATACATGCAGTTTTTGGAAAGAAAACTTATTTTTTTCTGTTTAGGATCTTTTGCAGCAGCAAACTCTTATTTCAGGGGCAAAGTATAGCGCTAACTTCCAGTATATTTGTATATTGCTAACGTCAAGTGAGATTTGCATTTCCATACAAGATTATGAAATGCAAAACCTGCTTAAAGCTGGTCAGTTGTACATTTAGAGGGAGGGCAACTGCAGGTTAAATTCACCTGTCAATGAATTTTGAATGATCTCAGAGGCTTGTGAAACTGATGCCATCAAAACAAGCACAGCCTCTTTACCTAGGCCATAAAACAATGCATTCTTTTTCTACTTTTTTAGTTTTTAAATTAATTTAATTATATGTACACATAGGAAGGCCATCTGCACTCATTACTTGAGTTTGTAGCGCTTTTTTTTTTCTTTAGGAGCACAGTATAATAAGCACATTTTTATTAATGCCATGCAACTGGACCCATAATGATTTACTGGTAATGTACAATGTGTGTCACAAGCAAGCACTCAACCCCCCGATTCGGATTAGGAGTTCTATCTTAAACCCTTACTGAAAAAGGAAACGTGGGCTTCCATTGCTTACCCAGTTCTAAAACCGTCGACTTTCTGTACATTCTGAGACACTGACCTGGCAAAAGCATGGAGCACTGTAATTCTTTCTGCACAGGTATCTTTGAAAAATACCCTAACCTCTCTAAAATCACTGGCAATAAGGGAGAAGGGTTGTTTTATTACCACAAGAAGGCATCAGAAATACCTGAGGCTTTTTTATTTTAAAATGAGTCAAGCCACTGAGAGCTCCTGCTAATAGCTTATTCACAAATTTCTAGTTTTAATACAATACCAAAAATATTGAAGGGCAATCCTGGAGGTCACATTCAAGATTGCTTAAAAGCCCAACACCAGCTTCCTCGCTGGGCACCATTCAACCCAGGAAACTGATTCTGTGGGGGACAGCATTAGGCTGGAGGTAAGCATTGCTGCCAGAGATATTGAGGAAATGGTTTAACTCATTTTTTTTAAAGAAGCTGGATATGTATTTGGGTAAATGCTTTTTTATAACATAGGATACGTGCTTCACCTCATATACATCTTATGATTTTGTGGTAAACTGACACAAATTATTGCAAATTCTCCTATGCGTTCTACACCATCTTATTCTCTGAAAGATCCAAATGTTAAAAAAAGTGTAATTCATTTCAATAATTTTTTTTTTTGCTGAAAACTAGCAATTCAGAATGGAACCATGAAAGCTCCTGGATCCTTGCTGTCACTGGAAACACATTTTCAGAAGCCCGTGAGACAACTTAACCATACTGAGATTCAGAAACAGAAAAGCTTTAGAGAGAAGATTCCCTTTATTGGGCTCACAAAAAGTAAGTCACGCTCTGGCAATGACTGCCACTTACGTTTTCTTGTCAATCTCCTAAGAATTGTGTAGGACATGTATCCACACTGTGATAAATCAAAACACACAGATGAAGTCCCCATGGTGAGACAACTTCATTAATTCATGCCGATTCAAGCCTCTGATGTCAAAAACATTTTGAAATAAATAACATATCACATATTAAAACTGTCTTTTAAAAGATAAGGTGTAAAGTGGTTAGTAAAATCAGCTTTCATGAGCCATTAAGATGGTATATTAGGAAAATAAGTTAAATTTCTGCATCTACTGTACTGTTCACCTCTGCATTACTTTGACCATCCACCCATTCTTTCTGCGATCTTAGCGACTGGATAAAACTTGATTTTAGTATAAAGAGAGAACACACAACACATCTATGTCTTTATCATTTGATATAAAGATAGAAAAGAAAAATATGTATATAGAGACATGACAATGACAAAACCCATGTTGTGCAGTAAGTAATTCAGGGAATACTCCAAGACTGTGATGCAGGACAGTATGTTTGCATACTGTCTTCTGCTTTTGTCAAGCCCAAAAAACAATTTGATTGGTGTGTGGCAAGTCTGTTCCTTCCTCAGGAAAAAGTTTTTGCTCTCATCCATGCTTTTGTTATTCTGCTTTGTTCAAGCTGTGCTGTCAGCTGGTATACTTGTATTGTAAACTGGGTAGACGCAGAGAAAATGAATAAAAAAAATGGTGGTTATTTGTGATTTCAACCTGTTAGTTAAACTTGATTAGTAAAATGTGACTCCACTTTGATATGGTATGGGTTACAGCATTCAATGGTAATGCATGCATGCATGACAGTTTACTAATAAACCTCTCATAGATTGTGCATAAATATTAAACCCCATTACAACATTTTCTAGCCAGAAACTACAGTTATTTTCTCTTCAGTCCAATTCACATGGAGCAATAAAAATCATAAATGTGATTGGTGGCTGTGGGCATATTGTCCCACTTCTTCTAAGGAGCGGTTGATGCATCATATCCTGGAGCAGCTGTACAGTTGAGCATTCTCTTTCTGCGTTGCCACGTAGTATATTTTCACTTTCTTTATACTAGGTAAAGGACAGGTGCACTTTAGCTTATAAAAAGTTGAAACATTTTTCAATGACAACTTGAGGTTCAGGTTTAAAAACCTCTTAAGCCCCATACACACGCGCGGACAATCCGTGGACCAGGTCCGTCGGACCATGTCCGTCATACTTTGTCTGATGTTGGTTTTGCGTACACACGATCGGACAAAGTTGTCGGAAAATCCGATCATTCTGAACGTGGTGACGTTTGTTGCCTACGACGGGACTACGTAGAGGCTAGTAGCCAATAGCTTTGGTCTTGTAATGTGATCTGAGCATGCGTAGCACTTTGTCCGGTCGGACAAGCGTACACACGCTCGGATTTGGTGTGATCGGACCGGGTTGAAGGGAAATCTTTCCAGCAGGAGATAAGACTTTGTCCGACGGACAAACCGACGAACACTGTCCGATGGTGCATACACACGGTCTGATTTTTCAACAACCTTGTCCGATCGGACCAAATTGATGAAAAAGTCCGACCGTGTGTATGGGGCTTTAGATGCTCAAGCTGTTCTGCTGGGCTAGAAAGAATCATGTGCTCCTTGGCAGTTGTGGGGAGACCATCTATTTTTACTACCTCACATGTACTAGAACAGGGGTCTCCAAACAAAGGTCCAGTTTACTGCCCTTCAAATATTAGGGAGGCCGGACTATAACCAGTAGGTGTAGAAAATGCCCTGGCATCGGTGGGAGTAAGCAATGCCATAGGCTTGGTGGTCAGTGGCAGTAAATCAAAATACATTATTGGTGTCGGTGGTAGGAATAGTGCCCCATATTTGGTGTCGGTCACAAAAACGTCAGTAAATCGCTATGCTCAGGTGTGAATGAGAGAGCAGACAAGGAACATTCGAAGGAGAGAGCAGAGGGATGACTCTTTATATTGCTGCTGTTCCTTCTAAGCCCAGTCACAGGCAGGGGTACAGGGAAATGACCAGGCTGTATGTAACTGTTGTAAGGCAAAGTTAGGTCATAACTGTTTGTGTGTGTGTGTGTCTGTATAATTGTCTGTATAATTTTTGAAGGCAAAACAGATTTCATATATGTAATAGAGAAAAAATATATATATATATATATATATATATATATATATATATATATATATATATATATATATATATATATATATATATATATATATATATATATATATATATATATACTAATAAGTCTGGATTTCAGATTAATCATTAGAAAAAGATAAAAGGGGTCTAATTTCTTTCCTTGCTTAATTCCGTGTTTATCTATATGGGTAGATAATAGAAAAGCATACCATTTTTATTTTTGCTGCTAATTCCTATGTACATACAAAGTATTTATTACACATTGGTTTAGGTCAAATAAAACTAATTGTATTCAAAGGTAGATTAAAATGTATGACACATTTGTTTCTCAACTTCCATATCCCATAGTGAAATGTTTGATAATTAATAGCCTAAATCATTAGCCTAAGGCTGTTTTGTAAAAATTTCTGGAAATGAAGAGTCATCAGTGCAGCCACATAAAGCATTTAATAAGGAAAACAAACAAGCAATTAATTATGATTTACTTTGTTAGTCACTTTGTTTCTGTGTGACAACCCAAAGCAAATACCATTCTGAAAAGTTTGTAATTTAAAGCAATTGTTATAGAGGTTTGTCTTATCCTGCTGCCCTAGGCATTAGGCTAATAAGAACTTGATAGTAAGTTGTGCATTAAAGTGGAGGGCATGAAGGTGTACAAAGAGCAACCTTCTGCACTGTAGAAATTAAATTAAATTAGACTGTTGCAGGCATATGGTGCCTGTGTCACAAGCTTTTCATGTTGTCGGTGCACATGCCCCACAATTTCATGTCTCGAGGGATGAAAAAAAAATTCCAAGGCTACATTTATTTACCAAATAACCTCATTATACTACATCTGTACAATAATGTTGGTAGGGATCTGGGTGGGCAAAACATCTAGTGGTTAATGGACCATGGTATTTTATGCTTCTGAAATATTGAATGGCTTAGTACATTTTCTAATAATTGCCTGCATCTCAACTTAAAAGTGGAAACATTTCCAAATGCAGTTTTTCGTAACCAAAACAAGCCTTTCCATAAAACACTGGTAATAGGTCTGCAAAAGCAGTTGGGGCTTTAAAGACACAAAAAATAATAATCAAGATAGAAAACTTATTTTATTACAGAATCTATATAAAACCCTAATGCCACGTACACACGAGTGGAATGTCCGACAGAAAAAGTCAGACGGAAGATTTTCATCCTATATTCCGATCGTGTGTATGCCTCATCTGACTTTTTAATTTTTTAATTTTTTTTGTAAAATTCTGACGGACCTAGAAATAGACCATGTTCTAAATATTTCCTTTTTTAGATTTACCTTTTTTCAACTATGTAGTGCAAGAGCTTGACTGATTGCATACAAATTGAAAGTGTTTAGGTTTGACCTCATATTGTGTGGTTTTGGTAAATGTAAACAAACTTTGTATAGACAGATTTAGAGTTAAATAACTGGCAAAGTATATGCACTACAATACTCATCTAGACATAGATGTCACCTAACCACTCCCATTTCCACAAGGTATCAATAACAGATCAATTCCTGTTATGAGTTTATTCCATGTGAGATAGCCCATTTTGGGAACTCGTTAACTAGAAGGATTTTCTATGGATTTTGTACCAAACTAACATATAATTGATAGATATATCTCTTGTTTTATTATTAGTTTTTGTTGTGCCTTTTTTAAAGTTCCAATCACAATTGTTTTCAGATTTTCTTTGTAAACAGGGATGTTGGCACTGAGCAACACATAAAATCCTGGTACTATTTGTTTAAGTAATAGGAGTGCATTCATAAACTATATTTGTAATTAGAGATTTGTAAAGGGCATTAGCACCGTAAACATACCCAGGTGCAAAAAAAGGGGGGGCACTGGTGCAACTGACAAAAAAAGAAGGGCGAATGAAGAAAGTCTTTTTAGTCCTTAAAAGTCACTGTGGTATAAAGTTTACATTATGGCAACATCCGCAGTCTCTCTTCCAAGCAGGATCTGGGGAAGCTCCCACCAGCAAAACATGTATAAACAGAAAAAAGGAGAAAAGTGCCAGTAACTAAGTGTCGCATTTATTTAAAATCTATTGGTAAAATGAAAAACACTAAATCTGCACTCCCCTTTTATAAGACTTTAAAAAGCATATCAATAGGTCTCCAGCAGGTGGCAACCTTCCAGGTGGTCAATGGGGAGCAAGCCCCCTCTGCATGGATGTGATGTAAGGTGCTTGGAACCAGGAAGTTGACCAGGGGAACACCGGGAAGAGCCAGCAGATCTTTCCTGCTGTCCACAGTGGTTCTTATCCATGTGATATACACGCTCAGTCTGCTGCTTCTGCTGGCTTTTCCTGGTAAACTTCCTGGTTCCAAGCACCTTACATCACATCCACGCGGAGGAGGGGCTTGCTCACCATTGACCACCTGGAAGGTTGCCACTTGCTGGAGACATTTTTATCTGCTTTTTAATGCATTTTAAATGTGAGTGCATTTTTTATTTTTTAATTTTATCAATATGTTTTAATAAATGCTACAATTGGGGAGTGGTGCTTTCCTTTTTTTTCTGTTTATACAGCTATACTTTTGAAGGGGACTAAGGCCCCTTTCAGACGAGGCGGACTCCGCTTGCACGGAGCCCGCCTCTGTCCGCCGGCTCAGCGGGAGATCTGTCCGTTGATCTCCGCTGAGCCGGCGGATGACAAGCCTCTCTCCGCTCACTGAGCGGGGAGGGGCTTGCGAGCGCCGCTGATCTCTATGGAGAGATCGGATGAAAACGGACAGTGTGTCCGTTTTCACCCGATCTCACCCGATCTCACCCGATCCGACGGATCTGGACGTGTGGTCCATACGTCTGGATTTGGCGGATCGGACCGGATCGGATGTCAGCGGACATGTCTCCGCTGACATCCGACGCTCCATAGAGTAACATGGAGCGCCCGTTCAGATCCGCCGTCAAAACTGACAGGCGGATCTGAACGGGCCTTCCGTGTGAAAGGGGCCTAAAGGAACAATTTTATATTTGCCCAACTATTTTCATCCAGACCAGGGAAAGATTGTTTGTTTAATCACTTGCTGACCTGCTCGCATAGATGCACTGCGGCAGGTCGGCTCTCCAATGCAAACTGACGTACCTGTACGTCAGTCCACAAAAGCAGGCTAGCGGCCACACATGCCCGTGGACTCTGTCTGCCGGTAGCCCGTGATCGCGGTGAGGAGAGGCAGAACGGGGAACTGCCTATGTAAACGAGGCATTTTTCCGTTCTGCCTAGTGACATGACAGGGATCTACTGCTCCCAGTGATCTGTCATGTTTCAGTAAGCCCATCACACCCTACAGTTGGAACACACTTAACCCCTTGATCGCCCTCTAGTGTTAACCACTTCCTTGCCAGTGCCATTTTTACATTGATCAGTGCATTTTTATAGCACTGATTAATGTATTAATGTCACTGGTCCCCAAAAAGTGTAATTTGGGGTCAGATTTGTCTGCCACAATCCCACTTAAAATCGCAGATCGCTGCCATTACCAGTAAAAACAATAAAAGTCGCTAAATCTTTCCCATAGTTTGTAGACGTGATAACTTTTGCGCAAACATATAGATTGATCCAAGAATAAATAATATAATATTTTTATTTATTTTTTTGCATATGTATTATAGCAGAAAGTAAAAAAAAAAAAATAGACTCTTTTTTTGTTTATAGCGCAAAAAATAAACCGCAAAGATGATAAAATAACACCAAAAGAGAGCTCTATTTTGTGGGGAAAAAAAGGATGTCAATTTTTGTTTGGGTACAGCATCACATGACCATGCAATTTGTCAGTTAAAGCGACACAGTGGCGTATTGCAAAAAAAAAAATGTTTTGGTCATTAAGGGGGTAAATCCTTCCGGGGCTGAAGTGGTTAAAGACTACGCTCACCACTGCCCAATAGCACTCTTGGGGCTCATTTACACTTGCTTCAACAAGGCTTCAGACAGGCTTTGTTAAAGCTCTCAACGCAAGTCAAAGCTCCTGTCACTAAAGTGGTTAGCTTACAGTCCTGTTTACACCTTGCTTTTGCTTCGCTTCAAAAATTATAACCCATGTAGCTTCAGTGAGGCTTATTGAAGCACCAAGCAAAAGCAAGGTGTAAACAAGACTGTAAGCTAACCATCTTATTTAGTGACAGGAGCTTTGACTGGCGTTCAGAGAGCTTTAGCAGAGCGTGTCCAAAGCTATGTTTTGAAGCAAGTATAAATTAGCCCTTGATGATAAAGTGATGAGCCAAGATGGATTTTCTTAGCTGTCTATGCCCTGCATTATACTTTACTTGGGGCACTCCCTTTTCTTCTTCAAAAGTCAGAACATGCACAATTGTTTGTAGAACAATCTTTGGTTAGAAATATAATTTGAAGACTGCTTTTGTGCATGCACAGATGGAACCATCAAAAGAATGTGGCTACTTTAACCGTTATACGTGTGGAGGACTCACTCCTACCACTAAATGTCTCAGGTTAAAAAATGTCATACTGGTAAAGGAGACCACAGGTAGTTATGACATAACAATAACCTTTCCTCACTTTCACATCCATTTTTACCTTCATATTACATAGTAGTGCATGTTCCAACTACTGAACAATTCAATAACCACTACAGTAGACATGAGCAGACATTGAGCCAGGGGTGTCTGCTAAGGTCTCAAGTTGTCCATTTATGTCCCAGATAATGACCATTTTCTGCTGGGGGGGGGAAGTGATCTAATGTTTGGGCAGTGCCATGCATGTCTACCCATTTTTACACAATCTTTTACTAGTCTGTACGCTCTCGCCCCCCCCCTCTCACCTGTACGCTCTCGGTCCCCCCCCCTCTCACCTGTAGGAAATGGCCCCCCCTCTCACCTGTACGCTCTCGGTCCCCCCCTCTCACCTGTACGCTCTCGGTCCCCCCCCTCTCACCTGTACGCTCTCGGTCCCCCCCCTCTCACCTGTACGCTCTCGGCCCCCCCCCTCTCACCTGTACGCTCTCGGTCCCCCCCCCCTTTCACCTGTACGCTCTCGCCCCCCCCCCTTTCACCTGTACGCTCTCGCCCCCCCCCCTCTCACGTGTGTGTATATATGACATGCACACACAGAGAAATGTACACAGACAGGCATTTACACAGTCACACATACAACCCCCCGCACAACAGCCCTTACTTGTAAGGTGGTCCTAGTCCCAGCTCTTGTTTCCACATGCAGAGGGGTGCACATGCAGGAAATGGCCAGAGGTAGCAGCAAAGAGCCCAATGTCAGCTCATGACAGAGCAGCAGCATGCCGACTCACCACAAACCATACAGGAGCTCCTCTGCACCCGACCCTGCCTTCTCACATCCCTGCTAGTCGGCCGGGCCCATCCAGACGCTGGGGCCCCTTACAAGCCTATGGGCTGTACCCCCCCCCCCCCGATGGCAGCCCTGACTGTATATGATTAATTTATAGTATCTGATGGTTTCATGGGTCATACAAAATATATCTTTCCTTATTATTTATTTTTTATTTCTTCAGCCAGTACACTGGACAAGCACTGCTGTAAGAATGGAGGGACCTGTATGCTAGGCAGTTTCTGCGCTTGCCCTAAGCATTTCACTGGAAGATATTGTGAGTTTGACTCAAGGAACAAGTAAGTGTTGAGCTAACTATATCTATCTAAAGCCTTCCTTGGCTTTTTTTTTTCTCTTAAATTTGAAAGATTGAATTGATCATTGCTCTCTTTTCTCCCATGCAGGCATTGTGGCTCTGTAGCTAATGGACATTGGCTGCCAAGAAAGTGCGCTTTATGCAGATGTTCTTATGGAACTATGTATTGTTTTCCATCCGGGGACTGTGGTACGTCTACATATATAAGTTTTGCAATTCTAAGCAGCACAGAAAGATTGTCTCTGATTTGTAATCCATTCTGTGTAACAAAAGCTCTGTTTACAGTGCAGGCATTTATATACCATAAAAATAACAAATAAGTACACGTTTCTTGGGTAGATGTAGCAATAAGCTGCTGGAATTAAACAGTGCCTGCGGCAATCTTCTCTGCTTAATGGAAATGATTGTCTTCGGTTTTTGTCATTTCAGAAAATCCAACTGATCCAATGTGTGCTTAGTTGCAACATGTTAGTCTTTGATAAGCAACGCTGACATGAAAAACATACGAGCAAGGTTTACAAGAATGAATCTGAAATGATTCCTGACAGCAGCAGTGTCTTGTAGTTGACTGAGTGCTAATCCTATTATTTTGAGACTATACCTATGATGATAAATTCAGTAACTGTTAACAGAAAAAAATAAATAAAATCTAATGAGCTGCTAATGCTTTTCACAAAATTATACTTTAGTACTCACTGCAGAGGCTAAGATATATTTGAGAATTAAAATTTTTTTTTTTTTTTACTTTGTTGTACAACACGTTCCTTTTTGTTATCGGCCATTTTTAATATGACAGGTACAAGATGATGACTGTTGGATGTCTTTTTCTGAAGGTTGACCTGATACTTCGGTCTGTGCCATGGCATAAGTAGGAGAGGATTCTGGTAGTGTGTTTTGTCAAGTGAGGGTGACAGTAATTGGACTTTTCTTACGCATCTCTCCCACTAGCCAATCTCAGTTGGTCAGACAGGAGAATTTTATGATATTTAGCCAAAAAACTGTTGGATCTAGTCATGATTATCCTTGGTGTATGGCTAGTATCCTTGGGTCATTGCATAGATGGTCTGAAGATACTGTTTACAAAATACCATTAAGTTGTGGTTGATAAAATAGGATTTAGGCTGCATTCACACCTGAGCATTTTCAGCTCGTAAAACGCTCATCTCAAAAGTTAAACCCCCCAAGTAGCAAAATCCTATTCATTTAAAAGGCCCTGTCTGAAACAAGATGCCTCAAGCTCCAAGTACATGAGCTTCTTTTTTGGCAGATTACAGGCATTTTTCTGCTTTTTACATTGTTGACCTGTACAAAATTTTGGCAAAAAATGTGTGAATTTCCACCTGAAAATGATATGCTCAGGTGTGAATGCAGCCTTAATCACCCATCAGCTTCTGTTTTGTCTATCTACTGTGTACAGGGTTGTTTGCTGATAAGGCCGTACAGCCAACCCTTCTGTACTGGACTCGGGCCCCATCAGTTCAAAAGGGGGGGCCCAGGCACCTACTAAGCAGAAGGGCCGACTGTACTGTCTTTTTAAAGACTGCAATCCTCTTCTGCCTCCCCCTGCAGCGCTTCCAGCTTCGCCTTCTCTCCCTCCATCCAGCTGCACTGCAGGGGGATTGGTTCCTAGCACATGCGCCCCTTCCATCTGCTGTCCGGGCCCCCCTGTGTGCCCCTTTCCCCTGCAGCACTGCTGGCTTTCCGCCTCTCCTGTCTCTCCAATCCATATCCAGTGTTGCCAACCTACCAGATCGAAATTTACTGACGGAACACCCAAAAGTTTCTGGCACAGCCAAGTTTTTACTGGCATTTCCCAAATTTTTCCAAATGACAGCTTTAAGTGCAAATGTCAGTCTTTGTACTTGTTTGTAGCTTAATCTGGAATTGGCAATGCGATTTAAGGTAGCTATTAAGGCAAAAAAACATATTTTATTTTATTTTATTTTCAATATAGTAAGTACAGGGACAGGACTCAGGAGGGGAAGAAATTAGAATGGGCAGGCACACGCACATGAAATTTTGTCTTTCACAGTGACACTGACAGCAGCATCGCAGATGACGCCTCACCGACACGTCCCCTCCTGAGTCACAGTATCTTTCCATGCCAGGTGGTCCCTTTAGTCCAAACAGCACTGACGCTTTCGTCCCACAGCACACAAGGCTCTGTCTGCTCAGTTTGGCTCACTGGCACCATGACATCACATAACACGTTTAGTCACCACCTCTGCCAAACCTGCCACCCGTACACACTGTGTAGCAGGCACTTGGATGGTCTTGGCCAGCTTTGGACCGGAACTGCGCATGCATGACCTGAGCGTCACAGCCATATTTTTTACTGGCAACCCTTTCTGGTCACTACCATTTTTTATTATTATTATTATATATATATTTTTTTTTTTTTTTATTTTTTTTTTTATATACATGCTGCCAGTAAAAATACTGATGACTGCCAACACTGAAACAGTGTTAAATGGGGTGTAACATCAGCAAAACATATCCCAGTATTGCTGGTTTTATTAAAAAATGGAGTTGGAGCCTTTAATAAATCAAAGCTTTTTAAGACATGTGGTGGCTATTACAAGATCTTTTTTCATCAGCAATTCCCTTAATTTAAAATACAGAAATATTGGCTTCAAAATCAGTGAAGCCTGTCGAATAAGATCCAAAACGAAGGAACAATAAAAAAAAAAAATGTGGGCTACACAGTGAAATTGCCCTGCCTCTGACATAGACTGACACTGCACCTGAATTTTGCAAGCAATAAAATGTCATTCTGGTATGAGTTGTCTTGGATTCCATTTGTCACCTTGCAGATGGGGTTAAGATGGACAGATAAACTAGATTATGTGAGAAAATAGGAGCATATGGAGGCAATCACTGCTGTCATGCATTTTATGCCCTTTTCACAGCAGGAAAATGACAAGGCACTAGTTGTCTTATCAAACGTCCTTTATGACTACAAAGGGAGCTTCAGAAATCAGCTGCACATACTGAACACCTTTCATTCGCATAAAGTGCCCCAATTCCCTGTAAAAAGAGACTTTTGTCCTGTTTGCTAAGTATCTGTAATTTACAATCCTATAGGGTTTCCTGCCTTATATACCCATCAGCAATCAAATGCCAATAGACATTGCATGTCCTATTTTTTATTTTTATTTTAAGCCTATGCTTTCTTTTTTCTTTCTTTTTTTTTCTTTTTCTGTAGCATTTTCCATTAGAATACAGAAACCGAACTGTGAAGTAATTTGTGCTTTTTCTATATATTTTTTTTTTTCCATAGATGCATATGAATATCATGAAGATGTCAAAATGGTACAGTCTGGAGGACTTACAATGTCATCGATATCTCTCCTTCTTTTTCTGGTTATGGCAACTATTCCGTTACTCCATTGGAACTCTCTTCCCATGTTTGTAAAATAACTGTATAATTGATATATAGACATTTTCACAGTTTAACATATTTATTGAAAAAAAATGTAATCTTGCACTTTTCCATGACAAGTGTTTTTACATATTTTTATTTTTTGAATTAAATTTTTAATGAATACTATATTGTACTTGCAAATTTTACATTTCTGTGTACCCTGAAAACATATTTTTTGAAAAAGGCATTTTATTTTGCTTGCTGTTTTGTGTCCCCACTGAGGATGATTTATTCTCACTTACTGTCTGGTGACGGTTGTCCGAGAAACATGAACTGTAGGAAAAATCACACTGTTAACAGCTGTTACCTGAGGAGTAGGTATGAGCAAAATTGATAGTTTTTGCTTTGTTGAAATTTTCCTTTTAACTTTCCTGGACATGTTCTTGTGCCAAGAATGGCTCCTTGTTAGTTGGGAAAATGACAATAGATATTGAGGAAAAGAAGAACCTTAGCGTTTCAAACTATTTTTTTTTATTTTTTTTTAACTCCATGTTGACATCTCTCAATAAAAAAAACTTTTCTGGTGCACATTGCGTGCACCTAGAAAAAAGAAAATGGCAGTTGTCAGCAAGATGGCTTTATCGGCAAAGCAATGCCATCTTTAAGTCCAGCAATGACATTATGGTCAATTTAGCCTTTTAGAAAACAAAGCCATGTGATATTTTCTAAAGATGATTTCACAAAAGCAGTGCATATGGCTAAATTTTAGCCTAATTTTTGATTACAATTTTGGGCAAAAAGGTGAAATGGGTAGTCCTGCCACGGATTCATTTTGGCTAAAGTAATTCACTCAATCAAACAGGAGATGCAGAGTCAGACACTGCATAGCCAACATGGGCCATAGCTGGTTCAGCCTGGACTGGCTGAGATTCAATCCATGTCAATCTAGCAATCAATTTGGGTACAACCAGCCTATCATTTTTTTACATGTAATTACTGCTAGCAGTAAATATGTTCTCCCGGCTGTGAAAGCTCTCCATACCCCGCGACCCCTCTGGCAGATCACAATAGCGCAGTGGGGAGTCATTCCCCAATCAACACTGTTGATGGAGGAATCAAGCAATTTTTGTTTTTTTATTTCCTTCCACCCATGGTGGAAGGGTAGAAAATCAAAACCTCTATGGACTGCTATACAGTTCACCCACTTGTATACCTAGAAACGAAACTGCTGGCAGAATCAGCAGTATTTGCATCTCTCTTCTAGTCATTGGCCCTAGGTATACAGGCATAGTTTCGGCAATAGTATTTTTCAGCCTTTCCACCCTCTGCCTTGAGTGTCTATGACATTTGATCGCATTAGTGTGATATCAGTCAACTTTAATAGGAAGGAGATGGCTAAATACAGTTTTCTTAAAGTAGGGAGTATATAGTAAATTTTGTCCTAAGAAGGTAATTACCCTGTCATGACCGCCAAAAACAAACGTTTTTGCAATCAAATGTTCTGTTTATATAATGTAGTTTACAATAAAGTATTCCTTTTACATTTTCAGTTTGTGTGGTGCTGGACTCGCAAAAATAAAGCCATGGTATTAAAGATATGTTAATTTTATCTCCACTATTTGTAATAGAGGATAATTGGGATGTCCTAGAGGTACCATAGATAATGAAGATAAGTTGGCCATTTTGTTCATTCCTCTGAGGTAAATTATGCCAAACGGTTTGGTCTGCATCTGAAAATCTTATAGTGATGTTTCTACTGCTTCTATATGTGAACGCTTCCCACTGTCACTGTTTCCTAAGTAAGCAGTGAGTGCTTGGTACCACTTATGTCACCAGAAATCCCTGTCACTTAAGCAAAAGGGCAGGGACAGCAGTGACATCACTGCCTCAATATGGCCACTGTTATTCAGGCAGTAATGTCACTACCATCCCCCACCCCTTCCCTTTAGCAGATGAAAGCAAAGGAAACTGTCATTCGGATTTGCGTTTGCAGCAGGATCGACCATGTGTCAGTTTGCTGGGGGGGTCTCCCATGTTGAGGGAATGCAGCTTGGTATGGTTTAGTGGGCTTCATGCTCAGATTAAGGGTCTGGTATGAAATTACTGGGGGCACCTTTTGAGCTTTGCTTTTTTTTTTTTTTTTTCTTAATGTTTCACTTTAAGTATTTAAAAAATGATCTCTCCTGGCCAAATGGAATGAAAAAAAAAAAGGTGCACACCTCTCCTCATCTTCCTTTTAGCTTAGTCAAAACAAAAAAATGAAAATGTAGGGTTAGAAACTTTTTTTTAGGTTTCTAATGTGGTGTGTATACCTACTCTTTAGAGCAGGGGT
>CM053026.1:285484635-285596551 GCA_028564925.1 Lithobates sylvaticus
ACGCCAGATATACTTGGACACACACCTTCCAAAGAGTTCCACTTTTGTCTCATCGGTCCACAGAATGTTGTCCCAAAAGTCTTGGGGATCATCAAGATGTGTTGTGGAGAAATTGAGACGAGCTTTGATGTTCTTTTTGCTCAGCAGTGGTTTTCTCCTTGGAACTCTGCCTTGCAGGCCATTTTTGCCCAGTCTTTTCCTGATGGTGGAGGCATGAACGCTGACCTTAACTGAGGCAAGTGAGGCCTGCAGTTCCTTGGACGTTGTTGTGGGGTCTTTTGTGACCTCTTGGATGAGTCGTCGCTGCGCTCTTGGGGTAATTTTGGGCGGGCCGGCCACTCCTGGGAAGGTTCACACTGTTCCATGTCTTCGCCATTTGTGGATAATGGCTCTCACTGTGGTTCGCTGGATTCCCAAAGCTTTGGAAATGGCTTTATAACCCTTTCCAGACTGATAGATCTCAATTACTTTCTTTCTCAATTGTTCCTGAATTTCTTTGGGTCTCGGCATGATGTGTAGCTTTTAAGGATCTTCTGGTGGACCTTACTGTGTCAAGCAGCTCCTATTTAAGTGATGCCTTGATTGTGAACAGGTGTGGCAACAATCAGGCCTGGGTGTGGCTAGAGAAATTGAACTCAGGTGTGGACAACCACAGTTATAGTATGTTTTAACAAGGGGGGCAATCACTTTTTCACACAGGGCCATGATGGTTTGGATTTTTTTTCACCTTTAATAATAAACACCTTCATTTACAAATTGCATTTTGTGTTTACTTGTGTTGTCCTTGACTATTGTTTAAATTGGTTTGATGTTCCGAAACACTTAAGTGTGACAAACATGCAAAGGAACAGGAAATGAGGAAGGGGGCAAACACTTTTTCACACCACTGTATTCTCCACAGGTGGTTATGTACCCCATCCTGCCAACAATGCCAAGTGATAGTAGGCCCCTGGTTGATCACTAGCAACAACCATGCTGGCTCGGGGCACCTCCCTTGGCTATGCACACACTCCCAGCTGGAGACCTTTCTTTCACAGGATATTTTAGAACTTGTTTCCAATAAACGACTCTCCACATGGTCAACCTTTTTGATGCTTTACTTATAAACATACAACAGGGTACAAAGCAGTTCATCACTTATACATTTAGCCTCTCTCTAGAAATATCTGGCAAATCTTGTACCAAATAGGTGGTGCTGCCCAGATCTTTCATACACTAATTCTCAAAGGATTTCCTCAGTTCATACACTCTCCTGTACATGCTTAAGGCCTGCCTCAGGGGATTGTTTCTCCAGGTCCCTTGTTGCTCACATAGTGCTTTTTTCGGATTGCTACTTTCCTTTGACCCACCCACTTTCTACCTTGCAGTAACATATATAAGTGATAATGACCCAACCTCAACCACCCACAGGGGTGGAAGTTTCCAGAAAAGGGGTACTAACCCCCTGCAAATACATTCCTGCTATATCTTTTGGCTTAGATGCTATGCTCTTGCCCCCCTCCTTACCGGCAAAGAGCTTGGCTACCCACCTTGATCACTCTCCTTGGTACCTCACTCTGGGTTCTCTACCCATTCTTTTGCCTCTGGCCTTTCCCCCAATATCCTCTCTGATTAACCCTGTGTGTTCTAAGTTCTGCCCACCAACAAGGTAATCATGTGGTTCACTGTCTAGTTTGCCATCAGCACATGTCCATAAGCACCATCAGTCACTCTGGTGAACACTTGGTAACCCCAAAACTAGCACCGATCTTAAGAGCCTGTCTATCGCCCAACTGGTAGAAAACTAGTATTCAGCTCACTTAGTCCTTGGACTATATAGAATAATTACACCTTATTAAAAAAAATTGGTGGTTGAGAGGAATAGGAAGGGGGTTTAACTTTGCTCGTAGATGGGTTTTAAAAGGAATGACACACAGAGTATTGTGCAAATATATGTAATAAAAATCCATAAATTACATGCCATCCTATTTGTATACTGTCATAAATGCATAATGCTAGTATAGTCTACCTGCTAAACATGAGTGTACACTGGTGGACTGGATTTATGAGAGACACTGTGCAGAAAAACTTTACCTATTTAGTGTCCATCTCATTTTCACAATATTTTGGCCCTCTAACAGAATGTCACTTTATCTCTTGAGCGCTTGTGTATTATAAAAATAGGCTAACAAGAACATTTCTTAGCCATAGCAGGCGTGTGGGAGCAGGTGAGGAGAGAGAGAAGGAAATCTTTAGAGGCGAGGAGAGGAGTTGACGGTGTGTGTGATATTTTTAGATGATGTTGGAGATGTAGCAGGGAGTAGAATTGTGAGTGGCTTTGTATGTTGTTGTTAGTATTTAGAATTTTTTCGTTTAAATATATTTTATTTTCAATAAAAGAAAGAAAGAACAATACACAGAGATACAAAGATATAACGAGGGCCATCGACCCTAATATGAATTGCATAGTTACTTGGGTAACAAATAGTTAAAGACAGACTAAGTCGGTACAATTGCAAATAATATACACAACCAGTAGTGCAAAATGGTCAGTGATTCAGGACAGTGAGTAGAATCTTGATGTCTAGTAATTAATAACCATGTCTTGAGAAGGGGCATGGAGGTATTGGGGGGAAAGCTCCGCCAACCCGATAGGGAACATGCTGTGGCAAGGCTCCCCACACCCCATCATCCCCGCCCAAAGATTATTAAGAATTGTACAACCTTGTATGTACCCCAACTATTTACAGATTTTATCTATGTTTCTGCAGCATTTCACATTCCTACAGTTCCTTCCTATTGTCTTCTTATTAGATTAAATTGTTAATTTGTGAAAGAAAAATGGAAAAAAAAAAAAAACAGGAAGGTCCATGTGTAATGTTCCCCATTTAAGAAACTCATTCAGATGTCCAAAAGGACATCTTAAAATCAACATAAAATCTTGGCATTCTAATGACTTTACTTTAGACAGACATAATGATCTGCAGAGTTGCAGAAACAAACTCTATACTAATACTAAAAGTATTATATCTGTGCATGGGAATGTTTTTCAAAAATGTTATTAATAGCTTGCATATTGTAATTTTTCAATCATAAATACAAAATCAAGACCCACATAAATTGATGTCAATGTATAAAGTACATAATGCTTATGGATAATTCAGTTCAGAGATTCTATACTTAGTCCTAACAAAAGACAGCAGCAAAAGAGCATGTATTGAAGATTGCTATATATATATATATATATATATATATATTTATGGTCTAGAGCCCTACGGACGACATGAGTAACGATGACACAGAGGAACAACACAAAACTCACCAACATGAAATAGACCTGAAAGTGTGCCTTGGTCTACCGTATGGTACGCCAAAATAAGGGGGCATACCCTAGATAAAGAATGATAAGAAGTAGTTATGGAATAATGTGGAATGAGTATTCAGTCTGGGGTAAGAATACTTAGAAGAGGCTTTTAAAAAGGGGAGGGTGGGCGGGTATCACGCACAGGAAACCGACAAAGACCGGCGGCCTTTGGGCTGCTTAAATACCCTCCGGGCTCCTCCCATAACTTCAGGCCGGTACCCGGCCTTCCAATTTATGGTCTAGAGCCCTACGGACGACATGAGTAACGATGACACATAGGAACAACACAAAACTCACCAACATGAAATAGACCTGAAAGTGTGCCTTGGTCTACCGTATGGTACGCCAAAATAAGGGGGCAAAAACCTTCAGGTAGGGGATAATTATTTATTAGAGGTAATGTCACTGAGTGAGTCGAGCAAAGGCCTGAGCCATCTCTAACTGTGGGTTAGGAATGTAGCGAGAGAAGCAGGCCGACTTCCACCGACCCAGTTTCTTGATTACGTGGTCCGGAACCCCCTGTCTTGAGGCCGTCGTGGCCGCCCCGATCCGGAACGAATGCCCGGAGTACTGGCTGGGGTCCAACTGAAGATGGCCGAGAAGGACCCGGACATGTTCCACGAACTGCGACGAGTTAAGGGGTTTCACCGGAAAAGGTAGCAGTGGACTGGCCCCTGGGCAGTCGGACAGCAGTGCCGTCAGGCGGTCCAACACGGCAACTGGGCACCAGTTGTTGTGAGTCCTGTACAGGTGAATATCTACTCCAGAACCTCGCTGTTGGGTTTTGGATGTCGTCAAGTGAAGGACGTAGTGATCCTGGTGGCGATAGAGATTATTTCTACGCAAGACTGGACCGGCTGGGTGGCTGCGAGTGAACTCGCTGGGCCGCAGAAACCCGTAAAACGCCATGTGTATCGCAGCCTGCAGGACGGTACTGAGGAGGAGACCGAAAGGGGACCTATCCAGGATGTCAGACATCCCCTTGAAGATCTCCCCCGTGATAGGCAGCCGCTTTGAGCTGACTGGCGGCTGGTGTTTCTGAACTCCACGTAGTAGAGCCCTCACGGCGTGGCAGGAGAACACCGAAGGCCTTGCGGGGTCTTGAAGTGACAAATAGTGCTGCACCCCGGCCACGTACTGGCGTATCGTGCTGTGTGACAGTGCTAGGTGTGAATGGCAGTAGGCGATGAACGCCAAGACCTGCTTGAGGCTGGAAGACTCGCGAGGCCGCTGGGGCAGGAACTTGTTAAACGCCCTCCAGGCCGTCTGGTAGGCCCGACGGGTGTTGCGGGCGAGTGAGGCGTTAATGATATCGGTAGCTGAGTGTAGATGTGGGGCTAGTCCAAGGTCAGTTGTGACCAATCCGGGATAGTGGCTGAATGACGGCAGGCTCCTGGCACCTGTTCAAAGAAAGAAATAAAGTTAAAACGGGAGAGTGCGTCCGCTGCTGCGTTGAACTTCCCTGGAATGAAGGAGCAGTACACATTGAACTGATGCTGTAGGGATAGCTGGACCAGTCTGCGGAGGAAGGACATGACGGGCCTGGACTTAGACCTGCCCTTGCTGATGATCTCGGCTGTGGCTTGATTGTCTGTCGAGAAAGCCACCGTCTGTCCAGACCAATGGTGACCCCATAGGTGGGCGGCTGCTACAATAGGGAAGAGCTCAAAGAGGGCTGACGTAGTAGTAAAGCCCGGTGTGGCTAGTGCTTGAGGAGGCCACGGGGCGGCGAACCACAAATGGCCAAAAATGGCGGCGCATCCTGTGGATGCCGCCGCGTCGGTCACCACCTGTGGTGACTGCGTGGACACGACTGGGATAAACAGGGACACACCGTTCCAATCACTAAGAAAGTGCTCCCACATGGCCAGATCTGCCCTGGCTGCAGAATCCAGCCTGATGACCTGGTCTGGGTCCTGCGTGTAGGACAGGAAGACCAGCAACCGGGACACAAAGGAGCGGCCCTGGGGGATGATCCTCACGGCAAAGTTCAGCATCCCGAGGAGAGACTGAAGTTGCTTCTGAGTACATCCCCCCCCCCGGGTGAACTCTCGCAGAACCGTCCTGATACGGTCCAACTTATCTGCTGGAAGGCTGGCCTGCATGGCCAACGTGTCAAGGTCGACGCCCAGGAACGTGATCTTGTGTGCCGGGCCGTCAACCTTGTGCTCCGCTATGGGGACGTTCAGATTGTCGAAAACCGTCCTCAACTTTCCAAGGTCCCCTGGGGGAGCCCCGGGCGGCTATATCAGAAGGAAGTCATCCAAATAATGGATGACCTCGTGGCACTGTGCCTCATGGAGAAGGATCCACGCCAGGGTCTCGGCGAACTTGTCAAATAGCCAAGGACTACTTTTAGACCCGAAGGTCAATTTGGTCGCGAAATAATATCGCTCCCTCCACTTGATGCCGTGCCAGCACCACAAGGAAGGATGGATGGGCAGCAGCTTGAAGGCGTCGGATATGTCCGCCTTCGAGAGCCACGCACCCACCCCTGCCCTGAGAATGGCCTGGATAGCCATGTCTACCGAAGCGTACTTCAGCGAGAACTCCTCGGAGGGGATGAGCGAGTTGAGACTGGGAACGACGGAAGAATGAGGCGCTGACAGATCATACACCAGACGTTTTTTATTTGAAAACTTTCCCTGCACAAGCCCGATAGGGCTAACCCTCCAGATGCTGAAGGGGGATTGACAGAACGGGCCTATCATGAAGTCCCGATCCAACTCCGTCTGCAAAAGGACATCAATCGCTGGCTCGTCTGTTGCTGCTGAGCGTAAATTCAGACATTCGTGGGTGGAGTGGGGCAGGGTGATGAGCCCGGTATGGAACCCCTCAGTGAAGCCTCGGATGAGGTAGCTGGCGAGTGACGGAGTGGGGTGTGAGGTCAGGTAAACGCCGAGCCAAAGGACATTGACCCGGCTTAGTCATGGTCTCTTCTGTTTGACCTCACACAGGATCCTGGGGTGCGCCCTCTGGCACAGGGTGCAAACGTGCAAGAGCCGGCACTGGCTGAAATTGCAGGAGCCGTAATTAAAATTGTTGCAAATGGCGGCTCCCCCAACCATCCGCACCGGACGTCCCAATTTGTCCACCTTTCGCCCTTGCACCGGGGCCTGCTGAGCCTGGCTCGTGCTGGCAGAGGCCGTGCTAGCTATCGGATGGACAGAGGCTACGTTGGCACACCAGACCGTGGTGTGAGACGCTGACTGACAGACAGCACATAGCGGGGAGCGAAGGCCTGCAAAGTGGCGGCAGAACAATTCCGTGTCCACTACGCTCCAGTCTGTTGGCAAATGGAACTGTGTGAATCTGGCTGCGGCTTTGGCCGAGAAGGACCGATGGTAGTCGTAGAACGCTGAGCCACCGTATTTGTGGCCCAGGTCTACGACCAAATGGAGGTAGAGGTCCAGCTCTTCCCGTCTGCCGGGGGAGGCTGAGCACAGCACGTCTCTAAACATGCCGAAAGCGAGCGTGAATTCGGGCACCGTGAGCTTCCTGTTGAGCCTCGGATCCTTCGCTTTCAACACCACCGAGACATCCCCCCAGGTGTAGGCCTTGTTCTCGGCCAAGTCATGGACCGAGATCAAGAGTGAGGCCAGATTGACGTCTTTGCCCTCTAGAATGTCCTTCCTTACGCTGGGTGGCACCAGGTGGGAAGGGTGAACGGTAGGCGTGGCAAGCTCACTACCTGCGGCCGGTGCACTGATGGCTGGGACCACCGCGTGGTCCGGAACCGTGGCAGCCGGGCTGGCCTCTAGACGAGACACCCTGTCCTGGACCTCCACGATTGAGGAAGGCAGGGAAGACACGAGGGTGTGTAGCTGGGCAACGGCGGCTGAAATCGATTCCAGAGACGCCTGCTGGCTGCTGGGGCTTGCTGCGGCCGGTGGTGGGAAGAGAAGCCTGAATAGCTCCGCCTTCCTGGCCGTGGACGAGAAGGGTATCCCTCTGCGTCTCAGCTCGGCGGACAGCCTGGGAATTGTCCATGCCCTAAGAGACTGGACACTGCCAGCCTCGGAGGCTGACGCCGGAGATAGTGGGGTGGTGAGGTCATCGCTGCCAACTGACGACATGGCGGCTGCCAAGACCTGTAACTTGGTAGACTGGTCACGTGTCTGCAGGCTGGGCCTAAAAGGTGACAAGAAATGAGTTTGGACGTGTCACCTATGATATACGTACCTGCCACAAGAAAGCAGGAGCCCCCCGTGCCCCTGTGTTTTTTTTTTTTTTTTTTTTTTACCTGCTGGAACCCTGATCAAGTTGGCGCAGGTGGACCTACTGAATCCGACTGACCTGAGAGAGTGTGAGAAAAAATACCTATTTAAGAGCCTAAAACTGCTGCCGTCCAGAGCGACGGAACCCAACGCAGATGATAACAACAGGCGATAGTGACTTGAGTCGACTGCCGAGATCGCTGTGGGATCAACTGACAGATGACAACACGAACGACTGACTTAGCACGTTGCCTTACTGAATGAACTTCCCGTGACAGGGCCCGGCCCGTTCGTACCGTATGGGGGTGACTGTGGGCCGGACTCTGGAGCACGTACAGAATGAGGCCACCATGAAACTAGGCCGACTGCCTAGGTATGCTGAGGCCGAACTGTGACATCCAGCTGCCACCGAGTCCGACTCCAAGCTCCCCCTTTTTTTTTTTTTTTTTTTTTTTTTTTTGAAATGCGGCCGGCCTAGGGCACGCCGGCGCGAATTCGTACAAGCGGGTGACCAATTAACACCGGGCGTGGTAAGGTGACACAGAAATGATATAACATGACAAGGGCAAGAATCAAAGTTTTTATTTTTTTTATTTTTTTGCGACTCCGCCCCTGGCGCATGTATTGAAATGAGGCCGAGCCTAGGGCACGCCGACACGAATTTAGTGCGAAGAAGTGACTCCATTCATGCCGGGCGTGGTAGGGTGACAGAAATGAGATACCATGACAGGGGCAAGAATCAGGAATGTACGTAAACCAGTGATGCGATTCCGCCCTTGGCGCATGTATTGAAATGAGGCCGTGCCTGGGGCACGCCGACACGAATTCAGTGCGAAGAAGTGACTCCATTCATGCCGGGCGTGGTAGGGTGACAGAAATGAGATACCATGACAGGGGCAAGAATCAGGAATGTACGCAAACCAGTGATGCGATTCCGCCCTTGGCGCATGTATTGAAATGAGGCCGTGCCTAGGGCACGCCGACACGAATTTAGTGCGAAGAGGTGACTATATTCACGCCGGGCGTGGTAAGGTGACAGAAATGAGATACCATGACAGGGGCAAGAATCAGGAATGTACGCAACCAGTGATGCGATTCCGCCCTTGGCGCATGTATTGAAATGAGGCCGTGCCTAGGGCACGCCGACACGAATTTAGTGCGAAGAAGTGACTACATTCACACCGGGCGTGGTAAGGTGACAGAAATGAGATACCATGACAGGGGCAAGAATCTGGAATGTACGCAACCAGTGATGCGATTCTGCCCTTGGCGCATGTATAGAAATGAGGCCGTGCCTAGGGCACGCCGACACGAATTAGTGCGGGGAAGTGACTGCATTCATGCCGGGCGTGGTAAAGTGACAGAAATGATATGCCATGACAGGGGCAAGAATCAGGAATGCCCGCAGCCAGTAATGTGATTCCGCCCTTGGCGCATGTATCGAAATGAGGCCGGGTAGTCGTGCATCTGGATCGCCCCGATCGGAGCATGCGTGGATGCGACCGGACCAGGATCGAAGCGATGGCATGAACGCCCTGATTAACTGATGCGAAATGATTTAGCATGACCGAATGGCCTGGTACGTTAGCCACGTTTGAAATGATGAAATGATTGTCATGCTAATTCGTGAAATGTTTCGACACGGTCGAAGTGATTCGCACAACTAGAATGCCAACAGTGCTTCGGAATATAATAGCGATTCGGCACGCTCGCTAGCGCCACCAATTCGGATAATGGCAGGACATGAACGATACGTGTGAGTGCGAACGGCACCCGTGCGTGAGTTATGTTGAACGATTCGGAGACTGTGTAGCCCGCTCGTGTAAGGGAACCCTAAGTGCCGGATGCGACATCGGTCGGAGTGTCTGTGGCGGGCGGCCCTGAATGTGCGTGCCGTTAGATGGCTCCCGATCGGGTACAACAAAAACGTGCGAGTAAGTGTTTAGGTTTCGAGACAAGCAGCGCGTGGCTCGTGAGCTACGCAGATCACAGTTTAGTGACATGATAAGCAGTGCATGAGAACGTAAAACATGGGAGCCGAAGCCCTACCTGCGACAGCCGAACCAGACTCTTTGTACGAACTGCGACTCGACGACACGAGTGCGACACGAAGGGACGACACAACTTACGAACACGGAACACGGGACTGCAACAAGAGAAGACGGACAGACGAAAAACGGAGCTCACGAGCCGGCACCAAGAGCGCTTGTCACGAACGAGTCGGTCCTAGATGTCTGACGTATCAGATATCACGCACAGGAAACCGACAAAGACCGGCGGCCTTTGGGCTGCTTAAATACCCTCCGGGCTCCTCCCATAACTTCAGGCCGGTACCCGGCCTTCCAATATATATATATAATTTATGATTTCTTGGCCCTTTTTTAAAGAATATGAATGATAACACAAAAACTTGTCTTTCACTCATGGTTAGTGTTTGGCTGAAGCCATTTATTATCAATCAACTTTGTTTACTCTATTTTAAATCATAATGAAAACAGAAAGTACCCAAATGACCCTGATCAAAAGTTTACATACCCTTGTGATTTTGGCCTGATAACATGCACACAAGTTGTAGCAAAGGGGTGATCTGTTTGCTTGTAATTAGTGTGTGTCTGTGTGTATAGTGTGTTTGTGTATAAAAGGTCAATGTGTTTCTGGACTCCTGACAGACCCTTGCATCTTTCATCCAGTGCTGCACTGACATTTCTGGATTCTGAGTCATGGGGAAAGCAAAAGAATTGTCAAAGGATCTGAGGGAAAAGGTAGTTGAACTATACAGGAAAGGGATATAAAAAGATATCCAAGGAATTGAGAATGCCAATCAGCAGTGTTCAAACTCTAATCAAGAAGTGGAAAATTAGGGGTTCTGTTGAAACCAAACCACGGTCATGTAGACCAACTAATATTTCAGCCATAACTGCCAGGAAAATAGTTCGGGATGCAAAGAAAAACCCCACAAATAACTTCAGGTGAAATACAGGACTCTCTGAAAACATGTGGTGTGGCTGTTTCAAGATATACAATAAGGAGGCACTTGAAGAAAGATGGGCTGCAGGGTCGAGTTGCCAGAAGAAATCCATTACTACGCAAATGCCACAAAGTATCCCGCTTACAATACGCCAAACAGCACAGAGACAAGCCTCAAACCTTCTGGCACAAAGTCATTTGTAGTGATAAGACCAAAATTTTACTTTTTGGCCACAACCATAAAACGCTTCATTTGGAGAGGAGTCAACAAGGCCTATGATGAAAGGTACACCATTCCTACTGTGAAACACAAACGTGGATCGCTGATGTTTTGGGGATGTGTGAGCTACAAAGGCACAGGAAATTTGGTCAAAATTAATGGCAAGATGAATGAAGTATGTTATCAAAAAACTGGAGGAACATTTGCATCCATCAGCCAGGAAGCTGCGCATGGCACGTACTTGGACATTCCAACATGACAATGATCCAAAACACAAGGCCAAGTCCACCTGTCATTGGCTACAGCAGAATAAAGTGAAGGTTCTGGAGTGACCTCAATATCATTGAGCCATTCTGGGGAGATCTCAAACGTGCAGTTCATGCAAGACCAGCCCAAGAATTTACAGGAACTGGAGTTCAATCCAACAGGCTAAACAAAAACAAAAACAGAAGAGCTTGGGAGCACTGTACTAACTAAGTATGTTAGTACAGCCACCTCCCCCACTGAGCTATTGTGTTCTGACAGGGGGTGCCCCCTACCCCAGCTAGAACACACCGTGCTCTCAGCCATTATTATCTGCCTGTATTTCTCAGCATTGAGGATACCATTGATCCTAACCAAATCTCCAACTCCATTTGCAGAAATGCAGCCCCAAACATGCAAGGAACCTCCACCATGTTTCACTGATGCCTGCAGACACTCATTATTGTACCACTCTTCATGAAAAAAACTTCCTCCTGCTATGGCCAAATACTTCAAATTTTGACTCATCAGTCCAGAGCACCTGCTCCCTTTTCAGCACCTCAGTTCCTATGTTATGTAGATATATATATATAGGCAAATTGGAATATTCCTACCCTAAGTCAAACTGGTAGCAACTATTATTATATGTGCACAGTGCAGTGCCCCATTACCTCAAGATAGAATTTTTTCTATACATTGGTTTTATGTTTAGTTTTACCTACATAAGATGAAATTATGAATGCAGCATCATGTCAAGGAATTAAAATGACTAAGTTAGTGATCTAGTTAATGTTAATGTTGCTATAATCTCTATATCGCAATGACTTCTATATCGCAATGACTTCTGATGATGAGTACAAGGTGAATCTGGAATGTAAAGGTGGTGTTTCACTTTAAATATAGAGATATTGCTATACATTATTTCTTCTCCTAACAAGAATAGACAGTTACTGATAAATCTTCAAATTTCCAAGCATCTGTCAGCAAAGGAATTCACAAACACTGTAAGCACAGAAGATGTTCAAGTCAGTTTGATTGTAAACGCTAAATGGTGTGAAGACATTCCAAAGGAATGCAAATTACCCTTTTGTAAACTGCTTACATAGCTCTGTGTATTAATTTAAGTAAACATTTATAAGCACAAATGCTGCTCGAGCAGCATAACCGTTCCCAGCTGCATGCACATTTTTCTGCCTCTAAGTAATTCGATTTGTTGGTAATCAGCTCTGCATCTACAGAAAGCAAAATTCTCCAACATTTTCCATACTCAGTCATTTACTATTAACTTCACAGCATTATGTAGCTGTTTTTGTAAAAAGCACCTTTTACAAGGAATAATGTTTTATTCAATTTAGTGAAGTATGGAAGCAGTGTCCTTAAAATTTCCCTTTTCTACATTAAATGAAAAGTTCTCCCAAAATTGTTACTGCATTTATGGGTACATGCCAGTGGGATTCACAGTGGGAGGCAAGTGTAGCTATTAGAGACTTCAGCTTAGGTGTTGGCCAAAAACCAAAGTGTTTTTTAAAGGTATTCTAAATATTACATTTTCTTAAAAAAAAATTTAAAGTTTTGTAAACTGATGTTTTTACTATTTCTCTCAGTAACAAAAGCTACCATTATGGCTGGTACAATGCTGAAATTGCTATTAGGCACCAGCTTAAACTTGTTCAGATCCTATTCAGGACCCACCAAATCTATTTCCCAGAAAGCTGTCACTGCTAATCAAAAGCGGTGGCATTCTTCGCACATATACATACATATACTTATTTCACAGTGTATTGCATTGTTCATTTCTCCTGTCTCTGGAACTCCCACATTATCCTGCCTCCCAGTTCCCACAACCATGTAGAAGAAATGCAAAAAATTTTACAATTACAATACCCTGTGTGGACTGTCCTGTACAATAATTTATTGTTATTCAGTTATGATCTTTCTTTATTATTATGATCTAAAGGTTTCTTTTGCACTGCATTTAAAAGATAATTCATAGAAGTTATTATATGCGTTCTTGTTCACGATTATATGTTCACTAGCACTGCAACTGTGTATAAACTGGGTGGTGTAATCTGAATATCGGCTTTTTGGGCCAATCAGATTGCACCCATACACTGGTATTGGTTCAAGGTAGAACCGAGTTTCACCAAATTTTTTGTCACTATTGGCAATCAATATATGTAAATTTCCTTTTTGGGCCAATCTGACTGCACTCACATACTGGTTACTGGTTCAAGACAGAACCGAGTTCCACTAAATTCTTTGTCACTATTGGTATTCAATATATGTAAATTTCCAGCGCAGCTACTTTTTTTGCATTTGTACTTTGTGTGTGTATCTCACCTCAAGTTGCGGCAGGAAATTTTGTTTGTTTTATTTATCGATTTATTTCTTATTACATCTTTTTTATATGGGATTAGTTATTTCTGTGCATATACACATCAATTGGGTAGCACATTCAGACTTTATTACATGAGCCAGACAGCGCTGTTACTCCAATATATAGATGTAGAAGAAATGCAACAGAAAGTGCTCTTGAAAAGTCCACAAAAGACAAAATGAATCCCGCTATGGATAGTTTTATAGAATGTTTTAAATTATTGAAATTCATTGCTTTTATTGAATAAATGGTACAAAAAGAAACACCATCTGTTATACCATAGCCACACTGCCAAATAAAAAATTAACAACACCAATGTAACTCTGTAATTGTATTCACTGAACCAGCTCACACAAATTTACAGCACCACAAATGGAATATACAACACAATACCCATAACTGTAGACAGAGACCTACTATGCTAACAATAACCCGTCCCCTTCCCAGCAGATAACAATGACTGGGCCCAAGTTTGGATTTTATATATTAGTAGGGCAAATCTACTTAAACTATAGTGAGGATACACAGTAGTGACAGCCAATAAATGTCTGTATCAAGCCCCCTTTTGTGATGTGCTGTCACTAGGCCTTGTAATGTGACCTCAGTTCAAGTCTGACTGCAGTGCTCTAGGGAAAAAAAAAAAACAACAGCATTGTGTTAAATGTGATTTTGCAGCTTCATTAGTTTGCTGGCTTTGTTGGGGCCCTTTACAGTGGTGCACTTAAATGTATTCCCTTGGGTATCTCTTCCTTTTGGATTACAGCAGATGACTAATTGCACTAGTGAATGTCTCAACTGATGAGAGTAATTAAAGAAGGGAGAAGGGAAGAGATTGTTGGCCTGTCAGATGTTTTATGACTATCTGGCTCCCATTGCAGAGACTTTTCTGCCTGACAGGATTCGGCATATGTCCTCTCTCTCTGAAGTTCCTGAAGAGCGGGAGCAGATGTTGGCGATACCACGGGATCTCCTGGCTTACACGTCTGGACTGATGAGACCACTGTGATGCAGAACAGCTAGTGACGGGGGGTAACCTGGCACAAGAACCCAATCCAATCAGGAGATAATGTGGCAAACTTGCATCTGGAGGTAGGCCGTGCAATCATCTGAACACTGCAAGCCCCACGATCATGTCTGCTCCTCCCCTTGTCTGGTGCCACGTGACTCCAGTTTCTGTGCTAAAACCTCATGTTCTCCTCCCCTCCTGCTGCTGAGACTTCTGGGAACATTAGTATTAGAACTTGTCTCGTAACATTCTCTTCTAGCACAACCTCCTTGAGGCCTCTGACCAGGGCCTATCAGCTGGCTGGGGCCTGCTGTTCCACAGGGATCTGTCCAGCAAAATTAAACATTACATGCGCCATGGAAATAGAACCACTTTACCCAAAAAAGATTAGGCTATAGATACACTTTTTGACCCTCTGTAGTGCAGCTGCCATCTTTAGTTAAAACTAACATAGGGACTAGTTTGAGAAACTGGTTTGAGAGTGGACCACTAAGTCTTAAGTCCTAGACTTAGAATGTGCTATGCTTCATTCGCTTCCCCTGTCCTCCTTCATCATGAAGAATGTACTGTACTGTACTGTGATTTATACACGTCATGCGACATGTGCTCCCAAAGTCAGGCCTTTAAGAAAGGTAACCACTAAACAATAAACACCTAGAGACCAGATTATATGAAGGTATCATTGTCAGTAAAAGTGCACACTTGTCTGTGATTTCCTGTCTTTGGGGCATATATGGAGCGTGCTAGCATTGTTCTAAAGACTGGAGTTAACTGCTATTTTACAACAGAAATAATGTCATCTGATAAGAATGGTTTTGGATTTATAATGCTATAAGATTAGTTATTTTACACTTAATATTATTATAACATTATTTTTATTATTTTTATTATTTTATAAAATTATTACTTTAGCTGTAATGTTATCTCACAAGTACAAATAATCCCAGAAAAATAAATTTTGATATATTAAGTAAAAAGTAAATTCAATTATCAGGAAAAATGTCAACTTTAAATAATACAATAAAGTATGTTCAACAGAAACAGCAATTTTTGTAACAGTACATATTGTCAAGCTTTATATTTATGAATTGCCTGGCTAGCTGACAATAATAATAAACGTTATTTTATATAGTGCCTTTAAAAGTGAACCAAAACAATTGATACACAAGAAAAGGAACAGTTTGGCGAAGGCTTGCCTAAAAAAGAAAATTTTCTATCTCGATTTGAAAGAGTTTAAAGAAGGTGACTTTATGATGTTCAGTTTCAGGGCATAACAGAAAAACGCCCTGGTCCCCGTAGAGTGTAGACGGGTTTGAGAAGACCAGAATTAGAGTGAAAGTTGCAAGGGGGAAGTACGGTGCAAAACTGGTAGCCAGTGCAAGGGTTTAAGGATAGAGTCACTTGCACTAGAGTAGGGATGGGCCCGGTGCTCGATGCGAACCCATGTTCGCATCGAGCACCGGGTGTTCGCTCGCTCGGCGAGCCCAGAACTATTTTGGCCGCTCGCATCAGGTTGGTGTGATGCGAGCGGCCCCGCAATGCATTGCGGCCGGCGCGGCCGGCGCAGTGCATTGCTGGCTGATGATTGGCCAAGCATGCACTGTGACCCCGCATGCTTGGCCAATCACAGCGCCGGAAACTCGAAGAGCCATAATTGGCTACAGGCAGGACGCCTGTAGCCAATTACAGCTCAGGGGCTTTAGTACACGCCCCCTCTTATAAAAGGCCGCCACGCCGTCGGCGCCGGTCACATGCTGTTCCGGCGTAGATAGAGCAGGATCGTTCTGTGTCACTCTGCTAGATTTAGTTAGAGAGATTTACTTAGAGAGATTGAGTTAGATAGATTCATTTAGAAAAATTGATTTAGAAAGAGGGGCTTGTAGTGTGTTCGTGGCAGGCAGGCACTGGAAGCAAACAGAGCTCCTATATTTTGTTCCCAGAAGCACCTATAGGACTTGTAGTGTGTTCGTGGCAGGCAGGCAGAGCTCCTATATTTTGTTCCCAGAAGCACCTATAGGACTTGTAGTGTGTTCGTGGCAGGCAGGCAGAGCTCCTATATTTTGTTCCCAGAAGCACCTATAGGACTTGTAGTGTGTTCGTGGCAGGCAGGCACTGGCAGCAAACAGAGCTCCTATATTTTGTTCCCAGAAGCACCTATAGGACTTGAAGTGTGTTAGTCCCATCACACAGAGCTATATTTTCTTCCCAGAAGCACCTATAGGACTTGTAGTGTGTTAGTCCCATCACACAGAGATCATATATTTTGTTCCCAGAAGCACCTATAGGACTTGAAGTGTGTTAGTCCCATCACACAGACCTACATTTTCTTCCCAGAAGCACCTATAGGACTTGAAGTGTGTTAGTCCCATCACACAGAGATCATATATTTTGTTCCCAGAAGCACCTATAGGACTTGAAGTGTGTTAGTCCCATCACACAGACCTATATTTTCTTCCCAGAAGCACCTATAGGACTTGTAGTGTGTTAGTCCCATCACACAGAGATCATATATTTTGTTCCCAGAGGCACCTATAGGACTTGAAGTGTGTTAGTCCCATCACACAGACCTATATTTTCTTCCCAGAAGCACCTATAGGACTTGAAGTGTGTTAGTCCCATCACACAGAGATCATATATTTTGTTCCCAGAGGCACCTATAGGACTTGAAGTGTGTTAGTCCTATCACACAGACCTATATTTTCTTCCCAGAAGCACCTATAGGACTTGAAGTGTGTTAGTCCCATCACACAGAGATCATATATTTTGTTCCCAGAGGCACCTATAGGACTTGAAGTGTGTTAGTCCCATCACACAGACCTATATTTTCTTCCCAGAAGCACCTATAGGACTTGAAGTGTGTTAGTCCCATCACACAGAGATCATATATTTTGTTCCCAGAAGCACCTATAGGACTTGAAGTGTGTTAGTCCCATCACACAGACCTATATTTTCTTCCCAGAAGCACCTATAGGACTTGAAGTGTGTTAGTCCCATCACACAGAGATCATATATTTTGTTCCCAGAGGCACCTATAGGACTTGAAGTGTGTTAGTCCCATCACACAGACCTATATTTTCTTCCCAGAAGCACCTATAGGACTTGAAGTGTGTTAGTCCCATCACACAGAGATCATATATTTTGTTCCCAGAAGCACCTATAGGACTTGAAGTGTGTTAGTCCCATCACACAGACCTATATTTTCTTCCCAGAAGCACCTATAGGACTTGAAGTGTGTTAGTCCCATCACACAGAGATCATATATTTTGTTCCCAGAGGCACCTATAGGACTTGAAGTGTGTTAGTCCCATCACACAGACCTATATTTTCTTCCCAGAAGCACCTATAGGACTTGAAGTGTGTTAGTCCCATCACACAGAGATCATATATTTTGTTCCCAGAAGCACCTATAGGACTTGAAGTGTGTTAGTCCCATCACACAGACCTATATTTTCTTCCCAGAAGCACCTATAGGACTTGAAGTGTGTTAGTCCCATCACACAGAGCTATATTTTCTTCCCAGAAGCACCTATAGGACTTGAAGTGTGTTAGTCCCATCACACAGAGATCATATATTTTGTTCCCAGAGGCACCTATAGGACTTGAAGTGTGTTAGTCCCATCACACAGACCTATATTTTCTTCCCAGAAGCACCTATAGGACTTGAAGTGTGTTAGTCCCATCACACAGAGATCATATATTTTCTTCCCAGAAGCACCTATAGGACTTGAAGTGTGTTAGTCCCATCACACAGAGATCATATATTTTGTTCCCAGAGCACCTATAGGACTTGAAGTGTGTTAGTCCCATCACACAGACCTATATTTTCTTCCCAGAAGCACCTATAGGACTTGAAGTGTGTTAGTCCCATCACACAGAGATCATATATTTTGTTCCCAGAAGCACCTATAGGACTTGAAGTGTGTTAGTCCCATCACACAGACCTATATTTTCTTCCCAGAAGCACCTATAGGACTTGAAGTGTGTTAGTCCCATCACACAGAGCTATATTTTCTTCCCAGAAGCACCTATAGGACTTGAAGTGTGTTAGTCCCATCACACAGAGATCATATATTTTGTTCCCAGAAGCACCTATAGGACTTGAAGTGTGTTAGTCCCATCACACAGACCTATAGTTTCTTCCCAGAAGCACCTATAGGACTTGAAGTGTGTTAGTCCCATCACACAGAGATCATATATTTTGTTCCCAGAAGCACCTATAGGACTTGAAGTGTGTTAGTCCCATCACACAGAGATCATATATTTTGTTCCCAGAAGCACCTATAGGACTTGAAGTGTGTTAGTCCCATCACACAGACCTATATTTTTTTCCCAGAAGCACCTATAGGACTTGAAGTGTGTTAGTCCCATCACACAGAGATCCTATATTTTGTTCCCAGAAGCACCTATAGGACTTGAAGTGTGTTAGTCCCATCACACAGACCTATATTTTCTTCCCAGAGGCACCTATAGGACTTGAAGTGTGTTAGTCCCATCACACAGAGATCATATATTTTGTTCCCAGAAGCACCTATAGGACTTGAAGTGTGTTAGTCCCATCACACAGACCTATATTTTCTTCCCAGAAGCACCTATAGGACTTGAAGTGTGTTAGTCCCATCACACAGAGATCATATATTTTGTTCCCAGAAGCACCTATAGGACTTGAAGTGTGTTAGTCCCATCACACAGACCTATATTTCTTCCCAGAAGCACCTATAGGACTTGAAGTGTGTTAGTCCCATCACACAGAGATCATATATTTTGTTCCCAGAAGCACCTATAGGACTTGAAGTGTGTTAGTCCCATCACACAGACCTACATTTTCTTCCCAGAAGCACCTATAGGACTTGAAGTGTGTTAGTCCCATCACACAGAGATCCTATATTTTGTTCCCAGAAGCACCTATAGGACTTGAAGTGTGTTAGTCCCATCACACAGAGATCATATATTTTGTTCCCAGAAGCACCTATAGGACTTGAAGTGTGTTAGTCCCATCACACAGACCTATATTTTCTTCCCAGAAGCACCCATAGGACTTGAAGTGTGTTAGTCCCATCACACAGAGATCATATTTTTTGTTCCCAGAAGCACCTATAGGACTTGAAGTGTGTTAGTCCATCACACAGAGATCCTATATTTTTTCCCAGAAGCACCTATAGGACTTGAAGTGTGTTTAGTCCCATCACACAGAGCCTATATTTTCTTCCCAGAAGCACCTATAGGACTTGAAGTGTGTTAGTGGCATCACACAGAGATCCTCTATTTTCTTTGCAGAAGCACCCATAGGACTTCTAGTGTGTTAGTGGCATCACACAGAGCTCCTATATTTTCTTCTCAGCAGCACCCACAGGACTTCTAGTGTGTTAGTGGCATCACACAGAGCTCCTATATTTTCTTTGCAGAAGCACCCATAGGACTTCTAGTGTGTTAGTGGCATCACACAGAGCTCCTATATATTCTTCTCAGCAGCACCCACAGGACTACCGACTACAATGGCTGGAAGACCGCCAAGGGGAGGCAGAGCGTGCAGAGCCAAGAACACAGGGCAGGCAGGCTCTGTTTCTAGTGGACGTGGCCGTGGCCGTGGACGTGGTCGTGCATCGTCATCAGCACGTGGCCATGGGACACGCGCGTCTTTGTTTTCGGCAGCTGGACATGTGGAGCCGCATCATGCTGAAGGCTTGGTAGAATGGATGACCAAGCCCTCCTCATCCTCCTCATCCTCTCTCACCCAGGCTCAGGGTACTGGCAGAGCAGCTGCCAACGCGTACTCAATGGCATCATCAGCCACCCCTTCCCTAGACCCACCAGGTCCTCCTGAGGAGTCCCCCGAACTCTTTGAGCACAGTGTTGGGTACATGCTCCAGGAGGATGCCCAACGATTCGAAGGCTCGGATGATGATACCCAGCTTGAGGAATCTGGCAGTACTGTTCCACCAGCTGCAGCTTACTGCCAGGTTTGTTCTAGTGGTGAAGAGGGAGGGGATGATGAGGTCACTGACTCCACGTGGGTGCCTGAAGGGAGAGAGGATGAGGAGGAGGACGAGGAGGAGGAGGATGCGGCGTCACATGTCCAACGAGGCAGGATGCCCCCTGGAGGCCAGGTAGAGGCCAGCACAGCAACTGTACAACACCGCAGAGCTCCGCCTGTGCAGGGCGCTGCCTCTGCACGTTATCAGAAAAGTTCTTTGGTGTGGGCCTTTTTTGAGACGAGTGCATCAGATCGCACCACTGCTATTTGCAATATTTGTCTCAAGCGTATCTCGCGTGGCCAAAACATCAGCCGCTTGGGCACCACAAGCATGACCAGACATATGTCGACCTGCCATACAGCTCGTTGGCAGGCACACATAAAAGACCCACACCAAAGAACTAAGCGGACCTCTCCTTGCTCCTCATCAGCTGGGATCTCCATCCCCACTACACCTTCAGTCCTCTCTGAAAGCTGCTCTGAGAGGACTGAAGGTGTAGAATTAGGTGTGTCACAACCAAGTACTTGCAGTACACCGACGTCCGATTGCAGCAGGCAAATTTCCCTGCCCCAGCTGCTGGACCGTAGAAAGAAGTACACTCCCAGCCATCCACATGCCCAGCGGTTGAATGCTAGCTTGGCTAAATTGCTAGCACTTCCACTGCTGCCTTTTCAGTTGGTAGACTCGGCCCCCTTCCGTGAGTTTGTTCAATGTGCGGTTCCTCAGTGGCAGGTTCCCAAACGCCACTTTTTCTCACGGAAGGCGATTCCGTCTCTCTACCGGCATGTGGAAGGCAATGTCCATGCCTCGCTGGACAGGGCGGTCAGCGGTAAGGTGCATATTACCGCTGACTCATGGTCCAGCAGGCATGGACAGGGACGGTACCTTTCTTTCACGGCCCATTGGGTCACTCTATTGGCAGCTGGGAGGGATGCAGGACAAGGTGCAGTAGTGTTGGAGGTTGTTCCGCCACCACGCCTCCAAAACGCTACTACTGCTACTGGTTGTAACACACCTCTCTCCTCCACCCCCTCCTCTTCTTCTTCCTCCAGTGCTCTGTCCTTGGAACCAGCGGTGCTCCGTAGGCGTACAAGGGGCTACGCAAGTACGCAGGCAAAAAGATGCCATGCCGTGCTTGCGCTGGTGTGTTTGGGGGACAGGAGCCACACTGGGCCAGAGGTTCTGGCAGCTCTGCAGGGGCAGGCCGAGAGGTGGTTGACGCCACGTCAGCTTAAGCCAGGAATGGTCGTTTCTGACAATGGCACCAACCTCCTCTCCGCCCTGCGACAGGGGCAGCTCACCCATGTGCCCTGCATGGCTCACGTCCTCAACCTGGTGGTGCAGCGGTTCTTGGGCAGGTTCCCAGGCTTACAGGATGTCCTGAGGCAGGCCAGGAAAGTCTGTGTGCATTTCCGCCGATCTTATAATGCCAGTGCTCGGCTGACTGAGCTGCAACAGGAGCTGAACCTGCCCAAGAACCGCCTAATATGTGACATGCCCACCAGGTGGAACTCAACGTTGGCCATGCTGCAGCGACTGCACACGCAGCAGAGGGCCATCAATGAGTACCTTTGCGACTACGGCACCAGGACAGGGTCAGGGGAGCTTGGTTTTTTTTTCCCCCACGTCAGTGGAGCATGATCAGGGATGCATGCACTGTCCTCTCACCATTTGAGGAGGCCACGAGGATGGTGAGCAGTGACAGTGCATGCATCAGTGACACTGTCCCTCTTGTCCACCTGTTGGAGCATACGCTGCGTGGGATAATGGACAGGGCACTTGAGGCAGAACAGAGGCAGGAAGAGGAGGACTTCCTTGCCTCTCAAGGCCCCCTTTATCCGGACAGTGTTCCTTCTGTCCCACCCATCACACAGGAAGAGGATGAGGAGGAGGAGGAGGAGGAGGATTGTGTGAGCATGGAGGTGGAGCCTGGCACTCAGCATCAGCAGCAGCAGTCTTTTAGGGATGATGTACAGTCCCAACAAACCAGTGGACTTGTACGTGGCTGGGAGGAGGTGGCTGGCGATCATGTCATCCTCAGTGACCCAGAAGACTCCGGACCGAATGCCTCAGCTAACCTACGCTGCATGGCCTCCCTGATCCTGCAAAGCCTGCGGAAGGATCCTCGTGTTCTTCGGATCAAGGAGAGGGACCATTACTGGCTGGCCACTCTCCTTGATCCGCGGTACAAGGGTAAGGTTGCGGACATTATCTTGCCGTCGCAGAGGGAGCAGAGGATGAGACATCTCAGGGAGGCCTTGCAGAAAGGTCTGTGCAACGCGTTCCCAGAAACTGGGAGGTTACAAACTCCTGGTCCTGGGCGACGAGTTGCTGAGGCTTCGGTCAGTAGCAGAAGGAGCGGTGGGGAAGGTGGACGTCTGACCGATGCGTTCAGACAATTTTTTAGTCCGCAGCCCCAAGGTATGATCGGTTCCAGCAACCATCGCCAGCGTCTGATATACATGGTGCAGGAATACCTTGGGGCAAGGTCAGACTTGGACACCTTTCCCACCGAAAATCCTCTGGCTTACTGGGTCCTGAGGATGGATCACTGGCCAGAGCTTGCACAGTATGCAATTGAGCTACTGGCCTGTCCTGCCTCCAGCGTTCTTTCCGAACGCACATTCAGTGCTGCTGGAGGATTTGTCACCGATCATAGGGTGCGCCTGTCCACCGCCTCGGTTGATCGACTGACCTTCATCAAAATGAATCAGTCTTGGATCACCACCAGCTACCAGGCACCTGAGGCGGATATAACCGAATAATTTATAATGTCACATCCCTTCAAGACTGCCTATGCTGATGCTGAGTGACTGTCCTCTTATGTTCACTGACTATCCTCTTCCTCCTCCTCAATGATCCATGCCACCACACCAGTGCCTAAGGCACAATTTTTCAGCCCCTGTTTAACAGGGGCGTGTACATACAATTTTTATAAAAAAATGCTTCGCAACACGTGTGACTGCTGTGCTCCAAGTACAGTATCTGTGAGGGGTTGCAGTGTTGTGGCACCAGCACCAGTGCCTAAGGCACAATTTTTCAGCCCCTGTTTAACAGGGGCGTGTACTTACAATTTTTTTAAAAAAAAATGCTTCGCAACACGTGTGACTGCTGTGCTCCAAGTACAGTATCTGTGAGGGGTTGCAGTGTTGTGGCACCAGCACCAGTGCCTAAGGCACAATTTTTCAGCCCCTGTTTAACAGGGGCGTGTACTTACAATTTTTTAAAAAAATGCTTCGCAACACGTGTGACTGCTGTGCTCCAAGTACAGTATCTGTGAGGGGTTGCAGTGTTGTGGCACCAGCACCAGTGCCTAAGGCACAATTTTTCAGCCCCTGTTTAACAGGGGCGTGTACTTACAATTTTTTAAAAAAATGCTTCGCAACACGTGTGACTGCTGTGCTCCAAGTACAGTATCTGTGAGGGGTTGCAGTGTTGTGGCACCAGCACCAGTGCCTAAGGCACAATTTTTCAGCCCCTGTTTAACAGGGCGGGTAATTACAATTTTTTTTAAAAATGCTTCGCAACACGTGTGACTGCTGTGCTCCAAGTACAGTATCTGTGAGGGGTTGCAGTGTTGTGGCACCAGCACCAGTGCCTAAGGCACAATTTTTCAGCCCCTGTTTAACAGGGGCGGGTAATTACAAATCTTGATCTAATAGTTCACAGCAGGGCCCATTCCTGCGCCCACCAAGAGTAACTATGAGGGCCTACAGTCTTGTGGCAACACCGTCCACCACCACCGCCAAAGGCCCAATTTTTCTGCCCTGTTCATCAGGTGCTTGCAATTACAAATCTTGATCTAATAACTCACAGCAGGGCCCATTCCTGCGCCCACCAAGAGTAACTGTGAGAGCTTACAGTCTTGTGGCAACACCGTCCACCACCACCGCCAAAGGCCCAATTTTTCTGCCCTGTTCATCAGGTGCTTGCAATTACAAATCTTGATCTAATAACTCACAGCAGGGCCCATTCCTGCGCCAACCAAGAGTAACTGTGAGAGCTTACAGTCTTGTGGCAACACCGTCCACCACCACCGCCAAAGGCCCAATTTTTCTGCCCTGTTCATCAGGTGCTTGCAATTACAAATCTTGATCTAATAACTCACAGCAGGGCCCATTCCTGCGCCCACCAAGAGTAACTGTGAGAGCTTACAGTCTTGTGGCAACACCGTCCACCACCACCGCCAAAGGCCCAATTTTTCTGCCCTGTTCATCAGGTGCTTGCAATTACAAATCTTGATCTAATAACTCACAGCAGGGCCCATTCCTGCGCCCACCAAGAGTAACTGTGAGAGCTTACAGTCTTGTGGCAACACCGTCCACCACCACCACCCCCCAATTTTTCTGCCCTGTTCAACAGGTGCATGCAATTACAAATCTTGATCTATTAACTCACAGCAGGGCCCATTCCTGTGCCCACCAGTCTTGTGGCTACACCAACATCTAATAGGGCAAATTTCTGCAGAGTATATACGCCAGGCCCCTACTTTCAAACATCCAACTTACAAACGACTCCTACTTGCAAATGGAAAGAGAAAACAGGAAGTGAGAGGAAATCTACCCCTAGGAAGGGAAATTCTATCCTGTTAGATTTAATTTGGGAAAAAGGTATCTCCTCTCTACTGATACTTTATCACCAATCCTTGTTTCAATTAAAACCCCACTTTTTCCAAAAACATTTGTCATTGGGACGGAAAGTGAGGTGACATGTTCTGAACAGATGTGCAAAGACAGCAAATGTTACAGGGGTGATAACCCCTCCCTATGTTCTCCAAAAAGCTTAAAAATAGATTTTTTTGGGATGGAGCTACACTTCATAATGTACCTGTTCAGATTCTACTTAAGAACAAACCTAAAGCCGCAAGTGGTTTTAAATGGCTTCTTTTTTTCCTTTACAAATGTCATTTTGTGCAAGGACAGTTCTAAACACGGGAAACACATGCCACTTCACAGGCATACTTTAGACACCCCCCCAGGTACCATATTTAAAGGAAAATTTCACTTTTTTTTTTTCACTTTATGCATCATTAAAATGACTGCTCCCGAAAAAACGTTAGTTTTTAAAAGTTCTTTTTGCATTGATATATGTCCCCTGGGGCAGGACCCGGGTCCCCAAACCTGTTTTATGACATTAACATGCATATTGGCCGTTGTAATTAGCACTTTTGATTTCGAACGTTCGCGTCCATTATAACGTATAGGGTTCGAAAATTCGCGCAAACTTTCGGTCCGTTCGAAGGTTCTGGTGCGAACCGAACCTGACACCAACGATGGGACAATTTCTGCCAATGACACCAATTATGGGGCACAATTTCTCCCAATGACACCAATGAAGGGACACAATTTCTCTCAATTACACCAATAAAGGGGCACAATTTCTCCCACTGACATCAATGGGGCACAATTTCTCCCACTGACATCAATGACATGGCACAAATCCTCCCACTGACATCAAAGATGGGGCATTGTTTTAACCCACTGATGTTGAAACCTTTTCTACTCCCAACGGCCACATTCCGGCCACCCTGAAGTCTGAAGGACACTAAACTGTCTCTTTGTTTAGAAAGTTTGTAGACCCCTTACATAGGGCATATTTAAACAATGTTTCTCAGGTGGAAAAAAGATGATTTGACAACATTCTGTATTAAATGTTAAGCTAACATCAAAAATCACCCCAAGATTTTTAAATTTAAACTAAAGTTCAAGTACAGTACCATCAACATATAGATTTAAAGGACTGGCTTTACAAAGCTGACAACTTCAGGCTTGTCACAGTTTAAATTAAGGAAATTGAGTCATCCATGTTTTTATGTCACAGATGTATATCTGAGAATCATCAGCATAGAAGTGATAATTGAGGCCATGTGATCTTAACAACTGACGAAGTGGAAACAAGTAAATGCTATAAAATAAGGGACCCAAGATAGAGCCCTGAGGGACACTGGCTTAACTGGACCAGTTTCAGACTGAAATCCACCAAGAGAGACAAAGTGATAGCGATCAGTAAGATAAGACTTGAACCATTCCAGAGCAATTTCTGAAACTCCAAATATGGTTTCAAGGCAAGAGAGTAAAAGATTGTGATCTACAGTGTCAAAGGCAGAACTAAGGTCAAGAAGAATAAGAATACAGAGTCAGAATCAGAAGCTATCAAAGGGTAATAGGTGAGTTTCACCAGCATAGTTTCTGTGCTGTGCAGTTGTCAAAAAACAAATTAGAGGTTTTCAAACAAGTTACATCAGATGGTAATGCAATTAAGATATGAAAGCACAATCCTAAATCTTAGCAAAGAAGAGTAAGTTAGTATATGGGGTGGAAATTTCTTAGGATATCCAGAGCAATGTTAACTATGGAAAATCAACATCCTAGGTAGGGACTGTAGGAATTATACAAATAGCTACTGTTTCAGAGTATTAGATATTATGTACTATAATCTTCATATAATGCAAATGAATGAAGCAAAAGCATAGGAGCACACATTGGGGTTGATTTACTAAAGGGTTAGAGACTATTCACATCGCAAAGTGAATATTTGGATACACTAAACAAATTCAAGCCGAACTCCAGCCCATACTTTTAAGTTACAGCAACAGTTGTGTTCCTTTTGGAATAAAGGTTTTACTGTACATAAATAAAAGCTGATTATTGTAGGCATCCCTGTCAGTGGTGAATGGTTTGTCTCAAACCTCTTATGCCCCGTACACACGGTCGGAAATTCCGACGGAAAATGTCTGATCGGACCATGTTGTCGGAAAATCCGACCGTGTGGGGGCTCCATCTGACTTCCTGCTCTCAAATTTTCCGACAACAAAATCCGATCAGACTTTTTCCGATCGTGTGTAGAGAATTCCGACGGACAAAGTGCCACACATGCATCAAATTACGAGACCAAACCTATTGGCTAATAGCCTCTACATAGTTCAGTCGTACGCAACAAACGTCACCACGTTCAGAATGATCGGATTTTCCGACAACTTTGTCCGACCGTGTGTATGCAACACCAGTGTCGGACAAAATCCGTCAGAAAAAATCCAAGGATTTTGTGGTTGGAATTTCCGACCGTGTGTACGAAGCATAACTAAAACTTAAATCTGCAGGATAGATTGTTCTGTTGTAAAGACAACAGATCTACTGGCTGGATTCCCTGGTGAAAATAAAACAAAGAAAGCCTCAAAAATAAAACTAATGCAGCCATCACATCTAAGAAAAAGGAATCTTTGCTTTTGGGTTTAATACTGCTTTAAATACTAAAAGAAAGGATTTATTAGCACCTACACTGACTCTGCCTATCTCCTTAACAACTGCTGAGAAAAGATGTTAGCCACCTAGGGAGTGCAATGTGAGAAGGAGTGGTATAGCACAAATACTCTTTATCACTGCTCACAAGGAAACAGAATCTACATATGTAATGAATTAGTAAATATGGGTGTCCTCAAATACACATACAGATATACAAAATTAGGTCTTAACATATTAACTCATGTTGATAAAATGATTCACATCAAGTACTTTGGATCTCTTTCAGATGTACATCTAAGCAGGACTTTTTTTTTCTCTCATAGAATAGATGCAGGTACCCCCCCCACCTTCTGAGTTACCCCTTGTCTCTGCCCCCTGCCCACCTCCAAACACCATCCCTTGGTTCCTCCTACCCATCTTCCAGTACTGCCCCTTTTCTTTTAGAGAATACAGAACCAATTAAGTTAAGTAACTTGTATGGAAATGGGCAGACTAGCAGAACCAGTATGCTGCCGCTGCCAGAGACAAAGAGGGGACCTCATTCATCTCCTGTGGCGCTGCCCGAAGCTCCACCGGTATTGGACGGAGGTGCTGGACACACTTAACATGGTGTTCCAAACGAAAGTACCTAAAGACCCCATATGCTGTATACTGGGGATCCTGGAGGAGGTGATCCCTGAAGAGTTGGTCAGGGTCGCCTTCTCAAGGGCACTATTCCAAGCAAGGAAAGTGCTCCTAATGGGCTGGAAGTCAGTACTCCCACCCACCAGCGCCTCCTGGATAACGCATATGGGCAATACCCTTATTATGGAAAAATACATCTACCAGCATAGGGGGAGCCCGGGTAGGTTTGACCGCATATGGGCAAGATGGTTAGACACACCGGGTCTGAGCCCCAGCGAACTTGTGATGTCTCAGCTTTTGCAATGCCCATAGGTGGGCAGTTACATTTTGGAAAAAGTAGGCCTGCGGAGGGACGGGTGGGGAGGAATAAAGCATTGGAGGGAAATGAATAAATAAACAAATACAAATATATATCAAGAGAGGTGCAGAGGTAGAACAAGGATATGTTACTGTATAAGCCAATGATGAGAGATAAATTGTATGTGCATGCACTTTTGATGATGATGTATGTTGATAAACTCAATAAAAACTTTTCTGATTTATAAAAAAAAAAAAAAAGTAACTTGTATGGAATTTGTTAATGAAATCAAGGAAAGCGGTAAAATAGATTCCCTTCAGCCAAAAACAATAGGACCTCCCCCCCAGTAGCAATAGATCCCTTGCAACAAAACACCCCGATAGCAATAGACACCCACCAGCAACAATAGATCCCCTAGCAGCCAGCATCAATAGACTCTCCAGTAGCCAGCATCAATAGACCCTCCAGTAGCCAGCATTAAATGATCCCTTCATCAACAGTAGATCCCTCCCAGCAACAACTTGCCCCTCAGCAACAACAAATCCCCCACCAGCAAAAATACACCTCCCCAGCAACGATAGTCCCCCACCAGCAACAATAGATATCCCAGCAGCCAGCATCAATAGACTATCCAGTAGCCAGCAACACTAAACCCTGACATATAATCACACACATAGGTTGGACTTGTGTCTTTTTTTAACCTCACCTACTATGTAACTATGTAACAGTAGATCCTGCCCAGCAATAATTGACCCCCAAAAAACCATAGACATCCCACCAGCAACAATAGATCACCCTAGCAAAAATAGACCCCCTCCCCCCACAACAATAGCTCCATATATCCCCCAGTAGCCAACATCAATAGACCCTTCAGTTCACCCCAGCACCCCTTGCCATGAAATCAGTGTTAGAGGTGCTGGAACTGCGTTCCTTCACGTTCCAGCTGAAAAAATAATAATAATAATAATAATTTTCAATAATATTTGAAAAGGCTTTACATCATTATAAAAGAAAGACTGTGTACTTTTTGAATGTGTGGTATTTATACCATGATAATGTATACATTTCATGTAGTATTGATATTAATGAAACAAGCAGATGACTACTTAGGTAGCATATACCATTTAGGTACAGATGCACCCAATGTGCTTTTAAGGTTTGGCTCCAATAGACTAGGATTGGTGCAGAAATAAGATATTTGATATGGTCAGGTCTAAATATATACTTGACCACAATGTAAGACAAGGAATTCCTGTTGAATGTGTGCCAGTCTTCCATACCACCAACAAACATAAAATCAAAGCCAAAGAAGTTATGAGCTATATCACCTAATTTATCTATAGCTTGTGTCCACCATTAATCGTAGTGTATTGCCACATTTACGTCATTTGTGGCTGTTGAAAAGGAGCCCTGCACTGACCAAAACTGTTTTCTAAGTCACTTCCATATGCAAACTGAGTTAAGCGTTTGAACTAAGTCCAACCACAAATTCCTCCCTTTAAAGTAAATCAAGTAACAACAGACAGCATAAGAGTTCGGGAAGTCAACATCTTTCAGTCTCACCAAAGCCCCTAAAATTGGGTGTTTCAGGGTAATGAAATCTACAGCAGTTAACTATTTTTTACTTCTTTAGCATTTTTTTTTTCCTTTTTCCATCCACAGTAAATAATTTCCAAGTGAAACCTGAAAATGTAGAGTCTGTATTTGTTTTAAATACCCTTATAAAATGGGATAAGCAAAGCTATGTTTTTAAAACACCTCTGTGATTTTTAGTTGTGGTTTTAAACCTATGACTACTAGAATATATACTGTTTTACTTCTCTTATGTGGTTTGATGTACGTTTATAGTTTCAAATGTATAGAATAAATTAAAAATGTTTAATGCGCATATTTTTCTCTGGAAATGGGAACCTAAACCAGCCATTAAATAGGGCAGGAGTTGTTAGGCAGGAACTTTTATATTTCTAGCCCACTGAAAAACAATAAGTTTGACACTGCAATGTGAAACCTATACTTTACAGAAGCTTGTGTGCGTTGTTAATTGCAGAGTCTGAATTACAACCTCAAGTCGTTTTTGTCTTTGATATAGTTGCTTCCTTATGCACCAAGTATGTTATTAGCTGTCTTCCTAACATCTGATAGTATATTTTTAGAGCAGGTGGTGAAATCTCTGAACAGTTCTTTAAGCCTGTGTGTGTTTTTGTCCATGTGTGTTTGTAAAAATGTGTGTGGTCAATAAACTGTGTATCTTAGTGCCCACCCAAGTAGATCTCTTAAAATATGTATGATACTATCTTAATTTTAGTTGTGTTGACCCTGACAAAATTCAGTTTGCAAAGATGTATTTGAAACGCATTTTTCAGTGCCTTGAACATCTGTACTTCAGAATGGTAGGGGTACTTATTAATTCCTGATTAATGTAATGCCTGCTTGTATATGTCTAAAAAAAAAGTCTATATTAAATGTATGTGAAGGTTCTCATTTATCAAGGTCATAGTATATCTACTAGTAATTAGTCACATTCAGACTGATTTGTTCTGTATTGTTAAAGACTTTTTATAGCTTATTCAAACCACTTCTTCAGTTCTAATGAATGTCAGGGAATTACTCCAGCATTTATATCCACACTGATAGCAAAGTCACTATCACATACCTGGTGAAGACAGGAATGTTGTGGAGGCCTCTCTTGCACCTCCTGCCCAACACTGCTGAAGGTGGAGACAGAGAGGGCAAGGAGTGGCATGAGTGTCATACTAGCTGTCTGGTTATTACCACTCTGTAGGTAGGTAGAGCTGGTAGTCGCAGTCCTTGGAACAGGATGCAGGAGCAGCTGGGCACCAAAGTGAGAGACGGAAGCAGAACCAGGAGATGAGCAGCAGTCAGCAGCAACCGGGCAGCGAGAAACCAAATCAGAAGGCAAAGGAAGTCCAGGAGGCAGGTCAAGGTCATTAACAGTGGGGCAAAGGGGTGCAGAGTCAGCAGGAAGATCAGGTACAGTAAACAGGCCAAAGTTGGAGTAGTTAGGTAACAGGGTAAGAGTGAGAACAGAAGCAAAGTCCAAAGGCAAGCAGGGTCATACATGGGTAAGCAGGTACAGCAGATCAGGTCTCAGGAACAAGCTGAAGACCATTCAGCAACTGCTCATAGTGATGAATCAGTTTAAATAGGCCACTGGGAGTTAGTGCTAACTGGTATGCGCATGCGCGCGATGAACTGGCACAGTATATGTAACATTAGCCCTACTCTCATTAAAATCAGCTCATGTGCAATGTGCATGAGCATGAGCATGAGCACAAATCTGCACTGGCTTTCTGATGCTTGGAATCCGGTTTACCTAAGGCTACTTTCACACTGGGGCGTTGGGGGAGTCAGCGTTTTACCATCATTTTTTCAGAGGTCTTCGGCCGCTGGCGGGGTGCTTTTAACCCCCGCTAGCCACCGAAAAGGATTAAAACTGCCCGCTAAGTGCATCTGCAGCGCTGCTTTGCCGGCGGTTCGGCGGCACTGCACATTGATTTCAATGGGCAGGGGCGCTTTAGGAGTGGTGTATACACCGCTCCTACAGCGCTGCAAAGATGTGGCTTGCATGACTTTTATTGGCGTTCCTGCCAGCGCACCGATCCAGTGTGAAAGCACTCGCCTGTAAAGCACCTCAGTGTGAAAGCAGCTTTACAGTCACCTTAATACAATTACCATGGCATGTGTCAAGGCAGATGTTGATTGTCCAAGAACAGAATGGGAGGTTTGAAAGTTGTGGAACCATCATATTCTAGTTATATAATGCCATCCTTGGTGTCAGGAAGACTGTATAGGTGGTAATCTTTCACTTTGCATGGGCGAAGGAATAAAATTAATTATTGTCAAATCACTGAGGTAGAGATGTTAAAACAGCATTATACGTGGAAGACAGATGGTGTTAAAGCCCCCCACCCCTGTTTAGAGATGGTTGTTCTATTTGGACATAGATGGTCTCACTATACAACTTTTACATCTCCCATTTGTGTTCCATAGGGGAAGAACAAGAGAGGAAATCTTGCTAATATGAGGGAAATCCTCTCTAAGGCCCCTTTCACACTGAGGCACTTCTAAACTGTGAGCGCGTTTGAAGAGCTTTTCAGGCGCTTTTGAAGAGCTTTCCATTCTTTTCAATGGAGAGGGGCGTTTTATCAGCGCCCTGCAAGCGCACTGCCCCAGTGTGAAAGCATTCATTGATTTTAGAGGAAATAGGTTTTCGTGAGCTTATCAGGTGCTTTTTTTTAGCTTGAAAGCGCCTGAAAGGCGCATCAGTGTGAAAGGAGTCTAATGCCGCGTACACACGATCGGAATTCTCATCGGAAAAAACTCTGACGGTTTTTCCAACGGAATTCCGCTCAAGCTGTGTTGCCTACACACGATCACACCAAATTCCGACGGTCAATAACACAGCGGCATAAAACACATTTGACAGCACTATAAAAGGGAAGTGTAATGCTTCCGAGCATGCGTCGAATTGTTTCCGAGCATGCGTCGGAATTTTGCGTGTCGGAATTGCATACACACGATCGGAAAATCCGATAGAAAGGTTTTCCTTCGGAAAAATTGAGAGCAGGTTCTCAATGGGTAGGGATATGCAGGGTATCCAGAGGGTGTGGTAAAGTCCAGGTATGTTGGTGCACTGGGCAGGAGAGATAGTTAAGAGTCCCGGATGCAGATAGCAAAGGCTCACTGGGGAGAAGGTGCGGTATTGAAAGCAGGCACAAGTCTCTCAGCAGAAAGTGGGATAATCCAGATACATGCAGGGTTCGGCAGCGCTCCGATGGCGAGGTACAAAGGAGCAGGCAGAAGAGTGGTCAGGCAGGCAGAGGTCTTTAGGCAGGCAGAGGTCAAGGAATTCCAAAGGGCAAGCCGGGTCACAGGATCAGACAAGGTATAACAGGATTCAAACACAAGAGCAAGGTCTCTGGGAAGCTGAAGATCAGGCAGCACTGGCCAAACCACCGCGTGCGCGCCCCCCGGATGCGTGCACGCGCGCGCACGCAAGCCCGCACCCGCGGGAACTCGCACAGGAGCGCGCACGGGAGCGCGCATCGGCGCGCGCCGGCGCATGCCAGTAAGCTGGCTGACATGACGGTTTTTGTGACACAGTCTCACCCCTGAGACTCGGTTATTTCTCCATTGTGTGCTGCCATTTTGCCTGTAATACAGCATAAAAGACGCAAAGCTAACCGTGTGGTTGCTTAGCTATCACTATCCACTCAGCCGGTGCAGCAGTCAGGGGATTTGAAAGCCCCACTCTTCTTTCTCCTTCTTTCCTTAGGGATGGATCAAAGTGATTTTGACTGGTCAAAGTGATCACATGCCGACAGAATTGCTCTGATCCATCCTAGAGCCCTGTGAACAGTCCGTCAGCTTTGTTTTTGTATTTTATTGAGGGAATTGAACTTGGATGGGGTATGGGAAATGTGAGATGCCCAGTAGAAATAATAGCAATTTGCTTGGGACAACTATGTACAGTCCAGTAGGTTTACTCCATTTCTCCATTTCTCCTCCTGAACATCACTTCCTCTCTAAAGTTTGCTCCATTCTCCTCCTGCACATCGCTTCCTCTCTAATTTTCCAGGCACAGCTAGCACAATGGGGTTAGGCCTGACTCTGACTCAGCCAGGCCTTTAGCACCAGCCTTTTGCAGGCAGGGACCGCAGCCCCCTATTGTGTAGCAGATAGAAAGTCTATGGTGCAAGCTGTCCGATCTCTGGTTACTAAGCCCAGTAACCCATCTTCGGGCCCTGCCAGCCCTCCTGGCTGCAGCTGCCCTTCTCCAATGCCCTTGACAGCACAGTCCACTCCACTGGCTCTGCACCCATCCCAGACTGCATGCTCCCAGTCCTCTCAGGCGTGTCTCCCCAGTCCTCCTGACTGTGCTTGTCACTCACCAGCCCTCCTGGCTGCGACTGGTTGTTCCTCTTCTTGATGACTTGCCCGGCAATGCTCTCTCCTGCTGTCCTCTTTGCTCCTCCTGTGCCTTCTGTCCAAGATGCTTTCATGGTTTCTTGAAGGGCCTCATCCGCACCCGAGCCCCGGGCCCAAGGTCACCTCCCCCCAGACTGGGGAGCTCCCTCAAAGGCCCAGACATCCTAGCATTCCATCTTCAAGCTCTAAACAACTCCAACTCCCCCTCAGCTGGGCTGACCCTGGGTATTTAAGGAGGCCTGCCCCCTGCCAATCCAGGTTGGGGATTGTTCAGGGCTCCTTAGAACACCCCAGGCAGCTCCACCTCTCCTCTGCTCCTCTCTTTCTAGTACCTTCCAGAAAGCTCAAGAAAGAAGAGGGAGGTCTTAAGCCCCATACACACGATCAGACTTTTTCATGGATTCTGTCCGATCGGACAATGTTGTTGAAAAATCAGACCGTGTGTATGCACCATCGGACAGTGTACGTCGGATTGTCCGACGGACAAAGTCTTATCTCCTGCTGGAAAGATTTGCCGACAACACGGTCCGATCACACAAAATCCGATCGTGTGTACGGTTGTCCGACCGGACAAAGTGCTACGCATGCTCAGATCACATTACAAGACCAAAGCTATTGGCTACTAGCCTCTACGTAGTCCCGTCGTAGGCAACAAACGCCACCACGTTCAGAATGATCGGATTTTCCGACAACTTTGTCCGACCGTGTGTACGCAAAACCAACATCAGACAAAGTATGACGGACAGGATCCGACCGACCTGGTCCGCGGATTGTCCGACCGTGTGTATGGGGCTTAAGTGATGCTGCCTGTGAGTCACCAGCTGCTATCCTGAGCCACTCCCAGTCCAGACCAAAATAAACAGGCCGGCCTAAATTTGCCTACCCTAAGACAAAAAAAACTCCTACTCTAGCACCTACCTACCTAGAGGGTGCTACACTTCATTATAGTAACAGCACTATCCCTACTGCTTAAGCCTCACATTTTGAAGAAAAATGCAAACTGCAAGAAAATATTCTTTGAACTATTAATCTGCCAAATGACACAAGCAAATGTGTTACTAATGACAAGGAATGAGTGGCATGAGTTTGGAAAAAATAGATCTTACTGCAAGTAAAAGTTTTTGCTGAAGTAGAAACTCAGTGAGATGCTTAGGTGAAATGTGCTTAAAAACATTTATTCAGAGGCTTTTTTGGAGGGTGTATTTAAGGAGTTTGGGTAGTTTAGTTTATTTCATTTGATGTTGTTTGTATTTGTTTTTTCTTTTTTTGATGAATAGTTAAGGAAGCTCCTGTGTTAAGGGTGGGTACAGAGAATCCTGTCTGTTCTGTCTGCTAACCAATCCTTGGTGCCGGTGGATTAAACTAGCTTTGACAAAACACAGGAATTCAATGTTCTGGAAGGGTCCGTAGGAAGCCCTCTCTGTTTGGGAGAGGTCATTTAACCCTTCCCTTGCTGGGGAGTGGGTGGTTGTTAGCGAAGGCTGTGTGACTAAATTTAATCTGTTCAAAATTCAGCTGGTTCAGCGGGGCCTGGCCAAATTTCAAACAGTGTGGTTGTCCCCACTCAACAGAAGTCGAGCGTTTGCTTGACTTCTGTTAAAGGGACATCTTGGAATATTTTTCTTGACAAGCTATAAATGTCAGGATACATTTATAGCCCACGGCATCCTTAAAAATCAACAAAAAGCTCCTTAGCCTAGGTTCATATCTATGCGGGTGTGGGACTGCATGTAAATCACATGCGTTCCCACAGCAAAAACGTGCTAGTGTTTAGCTGAAGCATGTTGGTATCAATAATTCTTAATGATACCCCCAAGCATTGGAAACTGCAGCGTGTTTTTCCGTGCACTAAAACACATCAGGCCATGTGGTTTTCATGCAGATGAAATTTTGGAGAAGGTTCAGGGACCTTTTACTTGCATTTCCCCAAGGTACAGTTGCATTTCCCCAAGGTACAGTTGCCCATTCAACTGAATGGACTGCTGTACTTGCACAAACGAGTCTGCAGGAAAATCCCACGAACCTAGCCTTAAAGTGTAAGTTCACCTTTTCACAATAACTAAAGGTAAATGAATACCCTAAAAACACATTGGCAAGGATTTTGCCTTCATTATTGACTCAAATGCATTTCATTGGCATGGTAAAATTTTATAGAAATCTCTTGATTTCCACCAAAACTTTCTTGGAAATTTGGGCTTCATTTGGTTTTTCAACTATCTGAAGGATGGATGGATTAAATAGCTGGGCCCCATGCAGCCCTGGTCCTAATCAAAATTTTGATATGTCAAGTGTTAATGTAAATTACACTAATGAAAACCTATTTGATTGGTTTCTATGGGTTATTACACATATGAACATGCAACCCATTTTACGAAACTTCAGAATACTGAAATAAATGAGCTTTTAATAGTGCAGTTGTGATGTTGGAAACTGGAACATGACACTATTCAGCTACAATGTTATGAAATAGGATTTATTACAAACTCCAGAGAATTATGTATGCCTGAGGCTACAGAAGTGCAAAGGAATGTGTTCAGGCACCATTAAGCAATACAATACATATAAAGTGCATTACCACTACACCACCTCTCCAGTCCCTCTAGGATAACAAGTCTAGGAATTGAATTGCATAAACTGATGCACATTACTTACATCTCAAGCTACAAAAAACAACTAATTGCCTCTATGAAAAAAACAACATAACAAAAGCTACAAAAAAGTCTATGCATGTTGTTGTTTAAAATTTTAATTTTATTTAGGAAGGTTTTACATTTCTTTTTTTTGTTTTCTTCATGTACATAGACTTTATGACATCATACTGTCTCTAGATAGCCCATCATTGTAATTTTCAAAAACATGTACAGAATATACAGTGTAGCAGTCACACTTCAACAAGTGTGCGCTATAAAGAGGCAAGGGGTAATTGGGTCTACAACGCAGGTGCTGAGTCTGCGTATAGTGAGCCGCTAACCCACAAGAAATGGGGAAAGGGGGTTGGACTATCTCGGTACTGGTGGAAAATATAAACAAGGACTGAGGTAAAGGTATTTAGAAAAACATGGATTTTTAATAGAAAAGACAAATTACATAATAAACACTATATAGTGTTCAGTTTCATAAAAACAAACAAGCACAGTAACCCCTCCTTTATAATCATCAAACTCGACAAAAGAGTGCAGGCCTGGGCCCGTAAGCTTGACGTCTGTTTGAGCGTAGGGAGGAGATGTCTCTCGACCGGTTTCGCAGCGTAAGCTGCTTCTTCAGGAGATAGCTCTAAAATAGATATTGTTGTTCAATATATAGTATATACACAGCATTAATACAGGGGAATTACAACATAAAGAAATAGGATGCGTCAGCTCACCAGTGCATATGGAGAAAGGTTCCCATCGAGCCCGATAATGCCTTACCCGGCAGATATGGGGGCGTTACTACATGGACGTTACTACATCCTTGGCAATCGCAATTGGTATAGTCCTATTACGGCATCCCTGGCCTCCTCATTTACCCAGGAACTGACTGTCCTTTGCGGTGAGGCCTTCCATTTGGGCCTCATCGACAAGGACACTTTCGAATTCCTGGTTCCCAAGTTCCCTCGTACCCCAACCTTCTATTCACTTCCCAAAACCCATAAAAATGTTCGTATACCTCCTGGGAGACCCATTGTGTCAGGAATTGGTTCCCTCACAGACAATGCTAGCAAGTTCGTGGATGCGTTTTTGATGCCCCACGTCCGTAGCCTTCCTTCCTATATCCAAGACACTACTGATTTATTGCAACAGATTGAGGGGATCCGGGTCCCTCCGGACTCCCTGCTCGTGGCTATTGACGTCGAAGCTCTCTATTCGAGCATTCCCCACGAGCAGGGGGTCCTGACGGCTGGATCTTTTCTTTTTGAACAGGACACCAAAACCTGGCCCCTTAATGAATTCATATTGACCCTTTTGAAGTTTATCTTAACAAAAAATTACTTTATTTTCGATGAACAATTATTTTTGCAGACTCAAGGAGTCGCGATGGGGACCTCGTGTGCCCCGGCCTATGCCAACCTATATTTAGGAGGTTGGGAACGATCGGTACAATCAGATGAGAGATATGCGGAATACCTATTAGAAGTGCTGTTATGGTATGGTTATATTGATGACCTGTTCCTTGTTTGGACAGGCACCAAAGAGAAACTTACAGAATTTATTGATTTACTCGGCCATAACACCTTCAATTTATCCTTTACCTTTAATGTTGATGATGGTCAGATCCCATTTTTGGATCTGTCCATCATCAAACAACCAGATGGAAATTTAGGGACCAATCTTTATCGGAAACCCACTGCGGGCAACACTTTATTATTCGCCACCAAAATCACTGGTGCGAAGTATACCATTTGCACAGTACCTGCGCCTACGTAGGAATTGTGCCCGTGAGGAAGATTTCAAGATACAGGCAGATGCATTACGCGAACGTTTACTAGCGAGAGGATATTCCTCCTCGAATCTTAGAAAGGCCTTTAATAAGGCCTACCAAAGACCTAGAAGCTCTCTTCTAATCAAACGACCTAAACCTGTGCCAACTATGGAACCAGTCAGATTTATCACCCGTTATTCCGCCCACCATCATTTATTGAGGGATATACTAACCAAAAACTGGCACCTTCTGACAGACCATCAGACCTTAAATAAACATGTACGCTCTAAACCAGATTTGGTTTTCCGGAGAGCCCGCTCCCTCCGTGACTGCCTAACCAGTAGCCATTATGTGTCTGCTAAATCTCCCAAAAGCAGACCTTATGGGACCTTTAAATGTGGTCAATGCCCTCGTTGTCCATGGGTTAGTGAAGTAAAACGCTTTACACTACCAAATGGGGAGACCTTTGTTCCTCGTTGCCATGCGGATTGTGGCACTAGAGGAGTGATTTACCTCATGAAGTGTAAGTGCAAATCGTTTTATGTGGGTAAAACCATCAGAGAATTTAGGCAGAGGATTGGGGATCACCTCTACTATTTCGGAAGTGGCAAACTGACCACAATTGGGCGTCATATCGGCCTTTATCACCGCTTTGACACGTCAGTGGTAGACTTCCGGGTACTGGAGGTGATACCCCCAAATCCTAGAGGGGGTGACTGGGACCGCCTTATTCTACAAAGGAAAACCCTTTGGATTGAAAAACTCAATGCTACCCAACCCCCAGGCTTGAACGAGACGATATCGTATAAGCCATTCCTGTAAAAATTGGGTTACACTTAGCCTCGCCCCACATCTTGGTTAAGATGATAACATCAATGCCGTCTAGGACCTCTGTCATTTCCTATGCCTCTGTGACATAATGACCTTGCCTTGCCGATTATGATCTATAGAGGATCCTTATGGACTTTTGTATAATAGTCCACCAATTATGTGTAATACGACAATTCTATGTATTGCCTGTATGTGCATGTTTTTATCTTCATGTTACTTGTATAATAACTCTTTGCTGTACAGGTTGTGTCACCTCGCCTATGCATCATTTAGGAGATTAACCATGGGAGTCCGATTCCCTAACCTTAGGGCCTTCCCGGCAGATATGTACCCATCTTGGAGGGACAACAAACCCCTCTTACCTAATGGCCCTATTTAACTATTTGGGCCTCTTTGGAGCGTAGTTGCCCACTTGGGGTCCACCAGACACGCGCTCTTGTGACACACAATCCCTGCGTGTGCCACTGCCCCACTGGCAAGCAGCATCCCTATGATGCCTGCAAACCCAGCTCGGACAGTCTACACGTTGTTGTTGACGTCTTAGTTTCCCTAGTTACCTCCTCCCCGGACCTTTCGACGCATGCGCACTTCTCGATCTGTTGCGCATGCATGAGCCCGGCGCGATGGGTACTACGTCATCACGCCGAGCCACGCAGCTTTAGCCATCATGGCGGTGTGTGTCTCATACCGCGCGGTCTGGCCGGTGCCCCTTCCTTCCCGGGTGGCTACGTAGATGGGCTGATTGATGACGCCGACGTGCGCCACACCTGTGGCGGGTATCGACGTCATTGATTGGGGCGCCTATATGACAGTGTGTCTACACCGTCAGTAGGCACATGGAATCATCCTGGATGCGGAACGAATTGTGGGAATCCCAGCTACCTGGTATGTACCTTAAAACCCAAACTTCCCTTATTATTTATCCTTTCCAACTGCCTATTACCTTTATTGATTGGGATCATTACCTCTCCCTTTTAGACCTTAGATGTTTGACATTGTACCATCTAGACGGTTTTCTGTGCTCAGATTATAACCGCTATACCTGTCCACCTAATACAATAATAACTAGCTGACTCCCCACGTTCCGGCATCCTGGTTTGGCTTTGACAAAATCTATGTAAGTGCTGTCAAACTTTAACGGTCACCTTTTATGGCATTATTTCATAGTCTTCTCCTCCCTTTCTTCCCCTCCCTTCTTCCCTTTCCCCCCCCCCCTTCCCCCCCCCCCCCCCCCCCCCCCCTTTCCCCCTTCCCTTCCCCCCCCCCCCCCCCCCCCCCCCCTTCCCCTTTCCCCTCTCCCCTTTTTCCTTCCCGTTTTCCCCTTTTTTCCCCTCCCCCCTCTTTTCTTTCTTTCCCTTCCTCCCCACTATCCTTCCCTCCCTCTTTCCCCCCCCTTTCCTTCCCCCCTTTCCTTCCCCCCCCCTCCCCTTACAGGCCCCCCCCCCCCCCCCCCCTTTACCTCCCCCCATCCCCCCCCCCCCCCCCCCTTTTCCCCCCCCCCCTTTTTTCCCCCCCCCCGCCCCCCCCTTTTTCCCCCACTTTCCCCTTGCCTCACGTTCAAACCATCTCTCCCCCCTCTCTATCTCAACCTTTGGGGAATTCTATGCACATTTATCCCATAAATTCATCACAGGTGGTGATGGTAATTTATCAACGAATACAATTATATTTATGCATTCCCTCTTATTGTCATTGCTTAGTCCATGTAGTAACGCCCCCATATCTGCCGGGTAAGGCATTATCGGGCTCGATGGGAACCTTTCTCCATATGCACTGGTGAGCTGACGCATCCTATTTCTTTATGTTGTAATTCCCCTGTATTAATATACTATATATTGAACAACAATATCTATTTTAGAGCTATCTCCTGAAGAAGCAGCTTACGCTGCGAAACCGGTCGAGAGACATCTCCTCCCTACGCTCAAACAGACGTCAAGCTTACGGGCCCAGGCCTGCACTCTTTTGTCGAGTTTGATGATTTTAAAGGAGGGGTTACTGTGCTTGCTTGTTTTTATGAAACTGAACACTATATAGTGTTTATTATGTAATTTGTCTTTTCTATTAAAAATCCATGTTTTTCTAAATACCTTTACCTCAGTCCTTGTTTATATTTTCCACCAGTACCGAGATAGTCCAACCCCCTTTCCCCATTTCTTGTGGGTTACCGGCTCACTATACGCAGACTCAGCACCTGCGTTGTAGACCCAATTACCCCTTGCCTCTTTAAGCATGATGGATGATGGTACTTGTCTAAATTAACGTAATTTTATTACATAAGACTATACTCACACCTTTGACACAAGTGTGCGCTATAGGTGAAATTTATTTTTTTCCCTCAGAACAGCAATGGGGTTCTGAGGGTTAATTGTACAGGTTTGCTTTGGCATCAGTTTGGCTGGGCAGTGCTAGGGTTCTGCCTGGTCATAGGTGCAGTGAGGCACCCATGACAGGCTGAGAACCAGGCCTGGTTGGACGTCTTAGGTACCAATATTTCCCGGAGCCAATCAGTAGGCGCGTTTGGCCCTGCTGCGTAGTCTGGGAGGGGGTACTTAAGGTGCTGAAGTCACGTGTTCGGGGTTCGGCCGCAGTCTTGCTTCCTGGTTCTGGACCGGGGTAGCCTGAGGGGTGCCGGGCCTAGGAGCGTTTGCCATCCCGCAAACATGGTCACTCTGACTAGCCCCATAGACCCGCAGGGTCTGGGGTGGGGATCCGTCTGTTCCCGAGTCTCGGAGCCGGTTAGCCCGAGGCCCAGTAACTGAAGGAGGATTCAAGGCGTCCTTCTTCTGGCTGGCCTTTCCTGACACTCTATTTATCCCGTGAGGATGCAGAAATTGAAGTCTATTGACCCACCATACCTCTTTTTGTTTTAATTTTAACATTTTAAAATTCTGTCCCCACCCCTTTCTGTCCCTGGACACTCCAAAATCAAAAATCGCAGATCTGAATCCTTATGTCCCTGTTCAGAGAAGTTCCGGCAATTCTCTCTGTGTGGTTTCTCCCACAAAGATCCATTTGCATGGGCACACTAAGATATAAATTACATATGCAGATCGACATGTATGGCAGCCATTTATTCTGAATCTCTGTCCATTACTTGGATGATACAAAAGACAAAGAGATAATGGATTTATGGAGAAGATAATATGGCAAGAAACAGTGTATAGAATGTGACTAATCTTGTATAGTGGGAACAATGGTGTTATGGCAGTTGAATATTTAGTTAGGGAATTATTGTGAGTAGTACACTTTTGTATACATTTTTGTAATCTTTTCTATATAGCAGACTGAAGGGGTTAACTCAGGTAGAACTGGCAATTGGGGATGCACCTGTGTGGTTACACCCTTCTGTGTGGGTATATAGGTAGGAATCTGTTGTATATAGTTACTCACAGCTTGATGAAGAGCATGGTATGCTCGAAACTGTACAGTTGCTGCTTATTTCACGTATTATATGGAGAAGTTAATTCAGTAAACTTTTGCATTGGAGATCGTGCCCCTTCTCTTCTTACAGAATTCAAGGAAGAAAATGTGTGGTGATCATACAGAATAAAAGGAGTAGGCTGGAAATAATGAAGAATCAATGTGGAAATAAATACAGTATATGTTTTAAAATGTTGAAAATAGACACGCTTTAAGTTGCAATTAGGTAATATTGCTTTAGAATAGTAACTAGGGCTACAGTGGATCCTGCTGTTTCAAGATGCAATTACCTTTTTCCTTTGCTGGTCTGATTTAAGAAGCAAATGAACTCAGAATGCCCTATTGACCTTTTAAGCAGAATTTGGAGCCATGAGCCCTCTATTACATCATGACTTACTGTAAGTTAGATATATATTGTATACCCTGATGGTTGCAAATTATAATGACTTGCTTTGACTGGGAAATCATAGAGCCTCTGTGAATTGTTGAAAAATAAAAAGTGTTGAAGTGAAGTTCTTGAAGATCTATACCACTTGGACAGGCATTTCTTGGAGTGATGTTCTTGAAAGTCTATATCACTTGGACAGGCAGTTCTTGAAGAGATGTTCTTGAATGTCTATTTCACTTGGACAGGCACATCTTGAAGTGGTAATCTTGAAGGTCTATATCACTTGGACAGGCACTTCTTGAAGTGATGTTCTTCAAGGTCTATATCACGTAAACAAGCCATCTTGAAATTGTGAAGCCAGGTGTATATAAGAAAAAAAATAAAAATCTGGTAATCATATCCCAAACAAGTTTAAATCAGTTTACATTTTTTGGCATGGTGGGCTGCTTCAGAATCCCTGCTGTGTCTGCTGCTTATCTAGTGATGATTACACCATAACATTTGGCATTATCTTGATGAAGTTTGCTATTTTTAAAGCTTATGACATAATTGCATGCTACCTGGCCCTCACCCTACCCTCTGCTTTAACCAGTCAATGCCTTGTCCAATGCCTAACAGCCCCCCAAATCCCATTAGGAACATGCAATATATGGTATCCTAAAATCAACAATTTCTCATCTTTGTCATCCTACCTTCTCTAGACCTTTTTGTTTATTTATTATGACAATTCTCACTGAACACTATCCACTCCACTATCCAATTAAGTGTAGGCATAAAGATCTTTAAAGTGTAACTTCACTTTTGTTGAGAAAATAAATCTACACTGCAGGGATTTTTGTAAAAAACGTTGTTGCCCATTCCTACCTTTTGTTATTCTGAAGAATCAGCTGTCTGTCTGTCAGTGTCCATGTGAATGTGAATGGGAGTGATTTCATAATTATCAATCGTGCAGGGTTCTAATGAGGAAAGTGGTAGTGCCTCCAGGTTGCCATATTGCAATGCATTTTATAGAAAACTACAGTGCTGCCGATTAAAAAGGAATGGTCATTTCAAATAACCTTTTACACGTTGATGGTAATATGTTTGCTATGAAGATGTGTAGCTGCTCAGAAGAAGAGAAGCTTGTTCTGTTATAAAGTAATAGTAATTTATATCATAAGCAATTTGTTCCATGTGCAGCACTTCATTCCGATGTCTGCACAGTTTTCTGTTTATTACTTTTATTGATCTGTCTCTCATTCCTCAAATATAACATCCTTTTGTCTCTAGTCCTAATAAAACTTAAGATCATGGTGGGGGATTTTGTCTGTAATGTAAAACACATTATATGCTATAAATTAAGTTGGCTGCCAAGATGATTGCAAAACAGAACTATCTTTGTATACAGATCTGACTTTCTTATGTCCTACAAAAAGAATACAAGTTTGGCAAACTTTGCATATGCATAGACTATGGGTGTTTTTTTTGCACAGTAGTATTTGTTTAACAGGTAACTTCACATTCAGCAAACATATTGTCTAAATAATTACTATCAATCTCTTATAGAACAATAGCTTTTAAAGTGAATGTGTTAGTCATGGGTGTTGGCTAGTGAAATATATGAGTAGCAATTTTTGACAGGAAAATTGTATTGGTTATTGGCTAATTACCAAAGCAGTAGAGCGTGTTTGCTTAGCTTAGGTAATAAGGAGCAACTAGGTAAATGAAAATTCACTTTGCAAAGGATACCCAATAATGTGCAAGGGAAATAAAATACTATATGCAGAATTTTTCCTTGTACCTGTTTGGATGTGAAAGACCTCCTTTTGGGAGGTTATGAGAAATTGCCCTCCTCAAACTGGATGTGGCACTAAACCTGTTGGTAAATAAGAAAACCAGAACCTAAGTGGAAGAGTGCCTCTGCCCAGGACAGAACCTCTGTGAATAGAGGGGATTCCCTTTCTTGGAAATTAATCAGTTATCTATACAGAGTAATTGAGAGCAGAAGAACTACTGCAACAGATGCACACTAGTATAGAAGTAATACAAGCTTTAAATAAAAAGACGTTAATAACAGTACATACATTCAATGTACCAACAGGTATTATCAGCAAATGACCCAATGGGAGTCCAGGAGGAATTGTGCACATATACCCGGGCATATATAATTATGAATAGAGATACCTCCAGATGAATGTTGCAGCAAAGTTGCAGGGGCGCCTGAGTCTTCTGCAGCATCTGTCTTTGTGTCAGAGACCTGAAGAGAAGATCAGCAGTCAGGGGGTATCCTCCAACTGTTGTCCAACCAGCCTGGAATGGGACTTCTCACTGGCAGGAACTATGGTGTGGCAATGGAACTCAGAGACAGCCTATCTACTCTGATCTATACAACTTGGACAGGCACTTGTTGAAGTGATGTTTTTGAAAGTCTTTACCACTTGGACAGGCACTTGTTGAAGTGATGTTCTTGAAGATCTATATCACTTAGACAAGCACTTCTTGAAGTGACGTTCTTGAAGATCTATATCACTTAGACAAGCATTTCTAGAAATTGTGAAGCCAGATGATTATGAAAAAAAAAGCTTTCCTAGTCATAAACACATAAAAAAAAACACACAAACTATCTGGTGCGCTGGTTCAATCCACCACCATAATGACAGAAGTTGCTCTGGGTCAATATACAAGCAGTGGGGCACTGCAGCTGTTTGTTAAATCCACTGGGTGGTGGAAAAATACCTGAAACAACACAAAGTAGAGTGCACATCCGCTCTGGTGTAATACAGTTTATTGGGAGCAACATAGTCATATCCCAAACAAGTTGAAATCAATTTAAATTGTTTGGCATGCTGGGGGACATTATCTCAGCTGTGTCTAAAGCCCCATACACACGGTCGGAAAATCCGACCACCAAATCCATCAGATTTGGTCCGACGGATTTAGTCCGACACTGGTGTTGCATACACACGGTCGGACAATGTTGTCGGAAAATCCGATCATTCTGAACGTGGTGACGTTTGTTGCCTACGACGGGACTACGTAGAGGCTAGTAGCCAATAGCTTTGGTCTTGTAATGTGATCTGAGCATGCGTGGCACTTTGTCCGTCGGAATTTGCTACACACGATCGGAATTGGTGTGATCGGACTTTGTTGTCAGAAAATTTATAGAGCAGGAGATACAACTTTGTCCGTCGGACAATCCGATGGAAAATGTCCGATAGTGCCTACATACGGTCGGAAATTTCCGACAACATTGTCCGATAGGACAGAATCCATCGGAAAATCCGACCGTGTGTATGGGGCTTTATGCTTGTCTAGTAATGATTAGACTGTAAAATTTGGCATTACCTTGATGAAGTTTACAATTTTTTTAACATTTATGACATAATTGCATACCATCTGACCCTCACATTACCCTCCACTTTAACCAGTCAAGGCCTTGTCTCATGCCAGACAGCGCCCCAAATCCCATTAGGAACATGCAATATACAGTATGGTATCCTAAAATCAACAACTTCTAATTTGTGTATCCCTATCTTCTCAAGACGTTTTTGTTTATTTATTATTAAGAGACTCCTTACTGAACATTATCCACTTCATTATCCAATTCAACGTAGGCATACAGATCCTTAAGCAACGCAGAAATTCCAATGCAACACAGCCACCTACACCAGTAGTAGTTCCTCCCATTGAAAAGAAAGCAGAGATCAAACAATGTTTCCTTAACCTATGCCAGTATTCTTTCAGTATAATTGGTGGCACGTTAGGATGCTTAGCTAATGTGTTTCTACTTCCTTATGTTACCTTTCATTTTGACAAAACATAAAATCTGGACACAAAAAAGTGGAATATCCCAGCAACAGCTCTTGACGACTTTCACAGCCATTTTCTCTGTATCGTAACGGGTCAAGCTGTACTTTTTACTTCCAGTAATTATGTTTTAGGTATGCTGGACAGGAACCAGTGTTTGATTTTTTTCCCTCTCTCTGTACTGACAGATTTCAAGAGGTTTGGATACAAACTCCTTTCTGGTGGTCTGCTCATTGGTTGACTGTCAGATATTTGAGCAGCTTGATTTATACATAGTTGGAGGCCCATTACATTTGGTATGTAGCCAAAGTTTTAACCACTGCAGGCAGCATATGCTGTGCTACATGCATGCTCTTCATATGAATACATCATTCTGGCTTCCATTAAAAGTTTGTTTTAGTTGAGCTAAGGTAACAGTACAAATTGTTTTATGTTTGATGAATGTAATATATGACCTATGAGATCTACTCAGCCCACAAAACATGTTTTACTAATATATACTGTAATACTACGTCCAGACTTCAATTTACAGACATTTACCTTACAATTCATGTCCTGATTACTGTACAGCACTAAGCTAACATTTCTATAATTGGGTTACTTTTGTGGAAGATATTTTAGACATATATTGGATTTATTTTGCCTTGTGTTGTACAAATATGTCGATAACATTTGTACAGTATGTTTTCACTGCGTTTTTCCTGTTTTATCTTGATGGAACATTACTTTATCCTGAAAACAAAATGCCTGTAAAAAAAAAAAAAAAAGTTTTGATTACAAGACTAACCATTCAAAATTTGAAGTTTATTTTAATAAGGTATTGATGTTTTAATGTTTTAACACAATCACACAAAAAAATGGATCATATGGTAGTGTTTGCACTGCTAAATAAAAGATATAAAGCAATATTAAATCCAAACCGCATAAACAAATAATTTTTAAAAGATGTAGATCATTCGCTGTAACATTACATTTTGACATTCCTGTTGGTAATTGTTAGTTTCCTATTAAAACACAAGGTGGGATAATTAGCATTCTGCACACAGCACACATCATTCTCAGCACACTGTACACAACATGCATCGTTCGGCAGTGACCTCCGGGTAAGTGGAGTAGCACAGTCCTACACTGACACAATGGCAAACTCTGGCGACTAGCAGCATCTCCAACTAAGCAGCAATCCAACCATTGCCTCTCACTCCCCACGTAAAACTCCTCCAGTCTTCTTCCTTTTTCCTCCATTCACAGCACACCATCCCTCCTGGGACTTGTAATTCTATACAGTACTTTGCTTTATAGAGGCCACCCTCCCTTAAATCTCCTGCAATGCTTCTAGACACTGAGTAGCCATGCAGCCTGGCTTGTCTCTTTTTAAATTCTGGATGACCTTAAAAGTAGGAGGTGTTAGACTCTTGGTTCTCCTCTGGATCTTGACTTTCAGCTACTTCCCACCCTTCCACAGCCTGAGCCGCTTGATCTATCCAGGTTTCAGAATCTTTTTCCACTGATGGCACTGGGACATTTTCAGAATTAAACCTTAATTCGCAATAGCCATAATTGTTGGATGCTGCTGACTTCTGATTTAGGGTTTCTACTAGCCTTCCCATACTGCACAAAATAGAGTGAAACCAAAATATCCGCCCTTATGGCCCACCCCTCCGCGCTATCTGGATATGTATTTCTTAAATAATGGATAAAAATCAATCAATAAATATATAAATATAAAAATTATAAATATATAAATATAGTGCACCACTTCTGGTGATAGCAGCTGCTTAGAAAATGCAAACATGAAAATACGGCAATATTATGAAAAAGTAGTCCTTTAAACACAGTCTCTATATTATTGCAGCAGCGCTTTTGTCCTTATTAACACCCAGGACCATTTGGTGAATAGAAAAACAACCCGTTGAATCAATATGATCTGATAAATACGTCCCCACGTAGTGGTCCCTTGTGTAAAATAGTGACAGCTTCCACCGTATATTTCCAACAGATCTTTCACCACGTGCGGAATGAACTCCCCTATGGGGATGCACTCACCAGACCAATGATCAAAAAAAGCCTTTAAATGAAACCACCATGCATCGGCGTTCCTCCACACTCTATATCCTTTGCAGCAAACTGGCAGGATCATGCACCAATTTTCTTATGCTTTAGGAGCAGGCCAGGGCAAGGATGTGGGATTGTCCACTGGATCCCCAGTGAAACCTTTTTTTTCCCCCCTCGAGATCTTTCCCTAGACCTTTCTTCACTGATGATCCTGTCAATATCACTTGATCTCACTTCTTCCCCCAGGGAGGTGTACGCTCCCGGCTTCCCCCAGGGGAGGAGGACGATGTAGAACCCTCTCCTTGTTTTCCCTCCTCCGGAGGAGCGGAGGTTGAAGAGTGGACGAGCTTGTGTACTTGTCCGTATAGAGGGGAGCATACATAACAGTCACCCGGGGGGATTCAATGTGCAACAGGCGCCGGAGGAGGGAAAACAATCATATTGATTCAACGGGTTGTTTTTCTATTCACCAAATGGTCCTGGGTGTTAATAAGGACAAAAGCGCTGCTGCAATAATATAGAGACTGTGTTCAAAGGACTACTTTTTCATAATATTGCCGTATTTTCAGCCTTCCCATACTGGTGAAGAATGAGGCAGGGGGAACCCGGAGGATGGGGTGGAAGCAGTAGCTGGTACTCCTGAATCCGACTCAATGCAGGTGGAACTTTCTGGGTGTCTGTTTGGCATACTTGGCTGTGTAAGATGAACAAGATCTTCTGGCAGCTGTGCATTTTTCCTTTGAAAGCTGGTCGGGATTCCTCTTCTCCATTCTAATAAAGCATAAGTGCAAGAGGTTGCCCGGTCAACTTTCATGTCCTCAAATTTTTTCTGGTCAGGTACCAACGCTGATAGTATTCAGGGGCATAACTATAGGGGCGCAGCAGTTGCGACCGGGCTCTGTGCTGCAGGGGGCCCGTGCGGCCCCCCTCTACATATGGCCATGCGCACGGGTGGCTGGAGGTGGGGGGTGACTAGCAGAGCTCCATGCTCAACTACCGCACTGGCTGCTCTTTACTTGTGCATTTCTCCGCATGACCTGTGTCCTCAGCCAGCTCCTCGGGGTCCCCCTCTCCTGCTCCATGCAGCGCTGCTCAGTCCGGTGTCTGTCCTGCCCCCTGTGTCCGGCTCACACTGCACTGCATGCTTCTCCTGAGCAAACAAACTTTAGGCACACAGATGCAGTGCAGCCCTATGTGAGTCAGCTCCCTGGAGGACACCACAGGCTTGTCTGCCAGCTGGGGACAGGGACCCCTTCTCACCTGAGGACAGGGCCCCCTTCTCACCTGGGAAAAGGGGCCCCTTCTCACCTGGGGACAGGGACCCCTTCTCACCTGGTGACAGGGACCCCTTCTCACCTGGGGGCATGAACTCCATCTGCCCTAGAGAAAAGGACCCCATCTCTCCTGGGGACCCCATCCTGCCTAGGGACAGGAACCCTATCTCCCCTGGCAACGGGGACTCCATCTTACTTAGGGACCCCATATTCCCTGGGGACCAGGACCCCACCTCCCCTATGAACAGGAACCCCATCTACAGACCATGCTGGCTGGCAGGGCTGGTGTCAGCCACCCTAGGGTGCTAGGATGACGGAGGGGCAGAACACACACAGGACATCTGAAACCCCAGCCATTTGGAAGGTGTACCAGCAGGGGTCACTGGACACCAGGGGAGGGGGGTACAGCAGTACCAGCGTGGGGAGGTTGGAGGATAGACAGGGGTCTAGCAGTACCAGTGTGGGGGGCTGGAGGATGGGGGGGCACAGCATTACGAGCATGGGGTTACTGGAGATGGGGGTGGTACAGCAGTACCAGCAAGGTGTGTTCTCCAGCCCTTGTGTGCTCTTTCCCAGACCCCCTCGTCGGCTCTGCCAGGTTCCCCCATCCCCTCTCCTGCTGGCTGTTGCTGGGAATCTGTCAGGATGGAGAGTGGGAAATGGGCCGGTAAATGTGTAATTTACTGGGCCATTTATTTTTCTGAATTGAGAGTCAGTGATCTGTACTAATCATAACTGTGGCCTCTTTGTCTCAAAGGTGGAACATCAGAGGTCTGTTTAGAACTCTGATATCTCACCGAAGTCCCCCAACGGGGCTCCTAAAAAATTGTAAAAAAATTATAAAAAAAACGACTGATACAAGTGGTGGAACAACAGGGCTCACAAAGGTCGTACCTGTGACCGGGCCCTGGAGTTCCACCACCGACAAGGTTCTAGTTACGCCACTGATAGTATTCTCTGGATCTGTTCGTCTGTCCAGGTGACACCAGTGAGGCTCATAACTACACAGAGCCCCAACCTGTCATTCTGCTCTTCACACCACTCGGCAGCAGTGATGGATCCGAGATGGTGGCTTGGCTGGTTAAGGTGGTCACCTATTTTTTAAAAAAAAGTAAAAATCATGAAAAAAGTACAGTATCTGCCCAATAGTCCAATCAATGTGTGGAGAATAGAGCTGTAACCAAGGAAGGCCCAATACAATGGGAGTTGAGGTTTTGGTAGCACGAGAAAGGATATCCACTCCTAGTGGAGTACCCCTATAGACATCTTGACAGGGAGGGTATGGAAGCAGATGGGCCCCCCCCAGCAAAAACAGTACAATCAATCTCTGAGACCAGCAGTGGAGTGGTGAGAGATGAAACAGGAATTTTCAGACGCAGTTCCCCAGTCCATGAAATTTCCAGCGGCTCCGGAATTGAGGTATGTCGCAACTGCAGGGGGAGCATTGACATGAAGGAGCACAGAAAGAAGGAGATGGGATGATGAAGGTGATTTTCCTGGGTCCAATATGCCACCCTCCAGATGTATTAGACTCGCGTTTCTCGGACGGAAACAGCAGGTATTCCGAAAATGACCGTTGCCCCCACAGTAGAAACACAAGCCCAGAGTTCTGCACCTAACACGCTCTTCAGGAGGTAACCTAGTCCAGTCCAGCTGCATAGATTCCACAGCTGGTGAGAAATGCCCCACACATTGAGGAGAGGCTGGCTAAGGACCATGGAGTACTGACGACTTTTCTCTAGGGTCCTCTCCTGGAATCGAATATCGACCTGATTGCAGAGGGGGATGACTTCATCCAGACCTGAGGGAATGGTTCTTCCTGCCAACTCATCCTTCACTCTGTCCGAGAGGCCTTGTTAAAATGTTGCAACTAAGGCCTCGTTATTCCAGCTCAGCTCAGCAGTTAAAATGCGAAAGTGAAGGGCATACTGTCCCATTGAAGAAGACTCTCCTTACGGAGACGTAAAAGGGCACTGGACGCGGATGAGACACGGCCTGGTTCCTCAAAAATATTCCGGAAGAGTTTCAGGAAGTTAGACAAGTTGGAGACCACTGGATCATTCATCTCCCACAGAGGGGCAGCCCAGGCTAAAGCCTCATTGGTCAGGAGGGAGATAATATAGGCTACTCTTGCTTAGTTTAGAGGCTGGAGCTCAAAATGGATGGTGCACTGACCAAGGAACCCCCTGCAAGCCTTGGAGTCACCAGAGAAACTAGAAGGAGCTGGTAGATGCAACACATTTGTGGTAGGGACCGTAAGCGGAGTAGGTACAACCGCCAACTGCGATTGAGGTTGTTGAACTTGGGATCCAAAGGAGGCCTGAAGCTGTTCAAAACGGGAGGCCAAACCTTGCAGGAATTGCATTACTTGGGTCTGATTAGACTCCTGTGTCTCGAGTCTGCAGACTACGCCCTGCAGCTGGTCAATGGCAGGTAGTGGCACATCAGCCAGGTCCATGGCCTGAGCAAACTGTCAGGTCACCTGAGGCCAGGTGACAGATGCACACCGTTGGAGTCAGGAATACACCGCTAAGGTAGTGGACCCTATGGCTGTCTGCTGCGAATAGAACTCTGGGTGGCTCAGGAAAGCAGGTCCACTGGAGCACCAACACGGATCCCACTGGGTGCTAGAGCATAGGATTCCCCAGGGTGCGGAGTCTAAGAGCCAGCAGGTGTTCACCAGAGCCTCTAGTGGTGAGAATGGACTGCGCTCCAGGTCGCGGCCCCCAGGGTCACCCAGCTCACGCTCACGGTAGGCTACAGGAGGATAGAGAGGAAGCAGCAGCCCAGGACAACAAGGGATAACAGAAACAGACGTAGAGCACACAGCAAGCAGGAGACAGGAAACCAAACACACAATATTGCTCGGGCAAGGCAGGCTTGGACAGCACAGTATTAAATAGTGTATCCTGTAGAGACTAGGGTGGAGCTACGCTGAGGGAAGATAACTTAACCATGCAGGTGTGAGAGTGCAGGCCCAAGGCTGATACACAGACAGAGGTAAGCAGACAGACAGGGCATGAAGGTATTACTAGAGATTCATTGCAAGGGGTTAATTTATTCCACATCCACAGTAAGAACCAAAGGCATGTGATTTTTCATATTCTTTAACCTAAAAAAACATTTTTAAATGTCAACACTAATGTAGAGTGTGCATTCACCTATGATAACTCCAATACTACAGTATGTAAGAGGCTACATGTACAAGTAATGGATGCTACTCCAACAAAATGTCATTACTGGTGATATCATGAATGTCATATTGTAAGACCCCATCAGCTTCCAATTACTCCCTATGGATTCTAGATCTACATGGCCTGATCCTGTACTGGAGTTGTATGTAGTTAGCTGCTGGCATCATACTTATTTAGCTAGGTGTGTTGTTCCAGGATGTATGTGCATCCCATTTACTGTCTGACATACAGAATGGGATGCAGATACATTTTAATGCCTGCAACATAATTTATTAACAAACGTTTCACTTGTGCCAGAAATTAGGTACAACCCAAAATTTGTACGTGTGAGTTAGGGGTGAGTGGCGCTGACTGTAAGTTAAAAAGTGATCTGAGTGAATCACTCTTCTCATAGAGAGTATACTCAAGTAAATTAACACCAGGTGTGAGAATTGGGTGTGCCCAAATACTTCACCTTCTAAGGATAATAGTGTAAAAAATGTGCATTCATCAAAATCCCATTATATATATTGGCAACACAATTTTGTATTCCTAGAGTCTCCTCTTAGACATAAAATTGTAAACTGATAAAAAACAGCAGCTACACACAAAGTGGTAAGTGTGACCTTTTTAAAAAACTTCAACTAAACACAGTGCAAAAACAAAACCAAAAAAAAGAAGAAAATCAATGTATATATATATATATATATATATATATATATATATATATATATATCAAGTATTAAAAGGCAGTCCAATCTTATATGATCGCTGATAACACAATTTCCAAGTGATGACTTATGCAATATTCATAGTGACTGGAATTCGTTTCCAATCCTTGAGCAGAGTGATGTGTGACTTTTGTGCTCCTCTTTTGAATCCCTACTCACCAGATCCTAGCACCCCTGCAGGAATAAACTGCATGTAGTGAGTATGTGGTGGTTGCCGGAGCGATTACCCCCTTCTTCCGCATGTCCTGGGAAATCCAAGGCTTCCAGCCTTTCAAAGGATCGTTGGAATGTTCTTTTAACTCTGGGTCAGAGTGTAGCAGTCTCCATCTTTATACCCCGTTATTGTATCCTCATACAGAAAAGAGATGAGCTCTCATAGTGTAAATCCAAAAAGTTGTTTTTATAAAAAAAATGATTTTAAAACAAAAATGGGTGGTAGTCTCCAACCCAATACAGCTTAAAAAGCAACAACAGGCGCTCTCAAAGCTTGATTGAGAGTGCCTGTTGTTGCTTTTCAAGCTTTTTGGTTTTCAAACAGCTGTTAAATAGGTCCCCCTGACTGGCAATGCAGGGCAACTCAATGCATCAGACCAGATGCAGTTTGGAACAGAATTCTTCTCCAAACTTACAGCAGCTTCCAGTGGATTTCTAGACTGTCCCTACACTGTCCCTACTCGTCACAAACCTTTCTCTGCATGGTCCAAATTAACTTTTTTGTTTGTTATTATTATTATACAGAATTTATATAGTGTCAACGGTTTACGCAGCACTTTACAATATAAAAGGGAGACAATACAGGTACAATACAATAAAATACAAGGCCCTGCTCCGAAGAGCTTACAATCTAATAGGGTTGGGCAGTTGGTACAAAAGGTTGGAACTATGGGGAATGAGCTGATGGAAGTGGTAAAAGATTAGTTGGAGGTGTGATAGGCTTCCCTGAAGAGATGAGTTTTCAGGGATTGCCTGAAGGCGTAGTAATAGGAGATAGCCGGACAGGTTCAATTAGAGAGTTCCAGAGGATGGGAGAGGCTCTCGAGAAATCCTGGAGATGAGCATGGGAGGAGGATACAAGGGAGCTTAAGAGTAGGAGGTCTTGAGAGGAGTGTAGAGAATGGTTTGGGTGATATTTGGAGACAAGATTGGTGATGTAGCTCTGGGCAGAGTTGTGAATGGCTTTGTATGTTGTGGTTAGTATTTTGAAATTAATTTGCTGGGCGATCGGGAGCCAGTGTAGGGATTGGTGGAGAGGGGTGACACTGAGTGGTTAGTAATGTGGCTAAGTCTGCAGCAGCATTCATAATAGACTGAAGAGGGGATAGCCTATGGAGAGGTAGGCCAATGAGAAGGGAGCTGCAATAGGCAAGGTGATAGATAACAAGTGAGTGAATGAGTAGCTTGGTGGTTTCATTTGTTAAATAGGGGCGTATTTTAGAGATCTTACGGAGGTGAAGACTACAAGCTTTCAACAGCGATTGGATTTTGGGCTGAAAGGACAGGTCAGAGTCAAGGATTACACCTAGTACCCTGGCAGGAGGGGAGGGGTTGCATTATTGATTTTGATGTAAAAGTCATGGAGGGGGGCGGGGCACAGGCAGGGGGGAATATTACCAGCTCAGTTTTAGAGAGATTTAGTTTAAGGAAGTGGTGCGACATCCATGCTGGTATGTCAGTTAAGAAGTTGCGAGAGGAGACTGAAGGAGTGAGGTGAGGAACAGACAGATAGATTTGGGTGTCATCAGCATATAGATGGCATTGGAAGCAGCCGTGGGCGGTTATCAAGTGACCAAGGGAGGAGGTGTCGATAGGGAAGAGAAGGGGTCTAAGAACAAAGCCTTGGGTGACCCCCACAGAAAGGTGCGAAGGAAACGAGGAGACAGAGTTGTACATAACCCTGAAGGAGCGCTGTGCTAGGTAGAAGGAGAACCAAGATAGAGCAGAATCTTGGAGGCCAAGGGAACAGCGTTTATTGCGAAGAAGCATGTGGTCAACGGTATCAAAGGCTGCAGAGGGGTCAAACACGGTCACACAAAGGTTCTCTGAACTTTCGATCGTCAAGAACGCAGTGACGTACAACACTACGACGAGCCAAGAAAATGAAGTTCAATGCTTCCGAGCATGCGTCAAATTGTTTCAGAGCACGCATGATTTTTTGCGCGTCCGACTTGCATACAGACGATCGCATTTTCGGATAGGAACTTTTCCTAATCGAAAAATAGAGAACACCAAACATCAATATTTTGCTGGCTGGAATTCCGCCAACAAAAGACCGATGGAGCATACACACGGTCGCATTTTCCCACAAAAAGCTCTCATCAGAGTTTTGCTGGCGGCTTTTCCGATCGCTTGTACGTGGCATTAGGGTTTTTTACCCTGTCCTATTTTTTTTTTAAAGACAAACAAAATTTGGGTTATAAATATACTTAAAAAAAACAAGAGTTTTCCCCCTTTTCACCCCAGTCCCCAAAGACTTCAATAGAGTTTGCCACAATGTTTTGGAATTTTGAGAAAGATTTGTGAAATAGCTCCCCAATCGAACAAGGCCTGTTCAGTCATAACTACAGCACCCATCCGACCTTACCATTAAGGTGTATGCATGCAGCATGTCTACGATATCAGTACGTGTTATCTTAAGACAGTAATTCCCCATAGATATTATGTAGAAAAAGTAAATATTCACTGCTTTCACATGCAAGTACAAGTATTCCGGTTTAGAATATAATGTGTGGTGTAATTAGCCCTATAATGCAGAAAATCCTCCCATTAAGTAAAAAAAAAAAAAAAGCACGTTCTTTCTGGCTTAATCTACCTATGCTTGAGAAAGCAGCACTGAAGCAGGCTTTATTTTTTCAGAATGAATCATGAAAATCTTTGGTGGTGGCCTCTTTTGTGGACCACACACTCTGTAATCTCTTTGATATGCTCTTCTATTAGTATAAACAAACATTAGAAAATCGTCATCTCTTTGCCTAGTTAGTGTATTGGAGCATGAGGCCAATTCGTATCACCTTAGCAGTAATGCTGACACAGTCTGATATGCAACACCTTTCTAAACTAACAAGATTAAAACATTGTCTGCCGGCTAGCTTTCATTAGTGCATGCCATCGGCTGAATGTATCTCCTTTTTTGTTTGAAAGTAATCACATTCAGTAGATTTATGGTCAGCGGGTGCATAATTACAGGAAATGTCTTTTCCAAGGTATCCGGGCAGATTTAATAACTACAATTATTACCAGTCAAAATATCATAACAGTCACTTTGGTCATATTTTTTCACTATTAACATGCAATTATGTTTTTATTGAAATGTATTAGACAAGATTTACCTTAGGTGGGAGATAAGAAAATGCACTAGACAAGAATTTGTAGGAAGCACATGTGAATTATTAGATTTAATTAGAGAATGTGAGATTTTATGCTACTAACACAAATTTGCTTTCACCAGCCAGGGAGGTATGACAAGACACAATTAAGTTAAGTTGGGGGTGGTCATTTGGAAAAACCTCCTAACACTGTTTTCAGAGGTTACTAACACAGATTAGTAGCTACGCATCCCACACTCCCAAATCTACTGTCCTGAATCAGTCCAGTGCATGAACGGTACAGGCACTGTGGGGCTGGAGTCCACTCCTTGCTAGAGTGGCCTACATGTCGGCATGTGCCTTTAGGTGCTAAGGTCTGCAATGCCCATACCTTTCTACCTGCAACGTGAAGTGTGGAAACAGAGTTTAAAGACTGAGAGCTAATCTGTTTTAACCATAGAGGTAAAATGCACAGAAGATATGGGTAAAAAGATAATCTCTAATGGCAGATTGTGGACATTGTCTGCTGTCTTTGTTTTCTGTGTTTTATAACCACATTCCCTGACATATGTCTCCATAGTATAGCTGTCATTGTATGGTCACTATGGTTAAAGTGGAACTAAAGTCTAAATTTTAAAAAATGTAATGTCTTTTCTGCAATAAAGTAAACTTAAAGGGGTTGTAAAGGTTTGTTTTTTATTTTCCAAATGGGTTCCTTTAAGCTAGCGCATTGTTGGTTCACTTACCTTTTCCTTCAATTTCCCTTCTAATTTTTTTTTTTCTTTGTCTGAATTTCTCACTTCCTGTTTCTCCTCAGTAAACTTTACACCATCATCCGAGCGGTGTTTAGTCAGCCAGAACAGCTTACTGAACAGCTTAGGAGGAACAGGAAGTGAGAAATTCAGACAAAGAAAACAAAGAAAAAAAACATTTAGAAGGGAAATCGAAGGAAAAGGTAAGTGAACCAACAATGCACTAGCTTAAAGGAACCTATTTAGAAAATAAAAAATGAACCTTTACAACTCCTTTAAATGCCAGGTCAAAGTCTTTAAAATAAAAAAAAGAAGCTTTGGCTGCACTACTTACCTCCTCCTTGTAGCTGTGCCCCACAATAATCGCATTCAATCACTAGATGTCCACAGCTCAGTGTCAAAAGACCTTGATGTTTGAGGACATTATAAGATTGCAGGGCATCATGGATGCTTAATATTCAATGACAGGTAGTTGTCAGCTAAAAACATATGTAGAAAAGAAGTGATTCTCTAGATCCTCTGACCTCTAACCTCAACCCTAAAGTTTAACACTTAAAATGGAGCCCTGGGGGCGTGGCCGGAACCCGTGCTGAATGGAGGTGTAGGCACAGAGCTCTCTCCTAGCCCGAAGCTACAGAGCCCAGAAGAGGCACAAAACGACACAAACCATGGGTGGCTCCAGGGCGACCCGCTCATCTAGATCCCGGGGCACCTCACTGCCCCCACCGGGAACGGCATCCGACCTGAGGGGATACTTTACTCACCCAAGCACCCCGCCGCGTGGAGGGACCAAAATGGCGCCGGCCGGCGCCACAGAGAAGGCCGCAAACCTCCATCCGCGCTCCATCCCGTCACCGGAACACCATCGGGACCCCCAGAGCACACAAAACCGCCACCCAACAGCAGAGGGATCATCCCGGACCCCAGGAGCGGTGAGTCCCCAGTGTGGGCCCACACACAGGCTTGAATCCCCTCACCTTGCACTCCCGGCGGCCATCTTGGGACTCCCACAGAGGCAGACACAGTACACCCAGTGTACAGCAGCCTTCCCCCAGCTACTCCGCACAGCCTCTGACCCGGGAATCAGTGACACACTCAGCAGCTCCCAGTCCCTCTCAGGGGACATGGAGGATTTTCCAGCTCTGCCAGGTCGGGCCCATCAGCTCCCACCTGCTGAGCACCCAGGAACTTTTACCCCCCCAACACTAAATCTCTACAAGGCCCCTCTTCACCTGGGACATATGAAATCTCAGGCCCACAGGGCCCCAGTCCACCTGGCCCTCAAATGACATCAGCCCTCTCATATGCGCAAGCCAGCAGCTCCCAGCCCCCCTCAGGGGACATGGAGGGTTCTCCAACTCTGCCAGGTCAGGCCCATCAGCTCTTACTTGCTGAGCACCCAGGGACTTTTACCCCCCCCAACACTAACTCTCTACCTGGCCCCTCTCCACCTGGGACTTATGAAATGTCAGGCCCACAGGGCCCCAGTTTACAAGGTCCTCAGATGACATCGGCCCTCATACACCCCCCACCTACTCCAAGACGGGCCCTCCATGTCCCACCACAAAGCCCAGACTGGAGCGAACCCTGGGAAGAGCAACCCATACGCCATCCGTCTGGCGATCCCAGAGAGACCCGGCTGGCAATCCCCGAATTCTCCTGAAAGCAACCACAGTGTACAGGGGAGGGAGCATTACCCCCCCATACCCCCGCAGTGGCAAGTCTATCTTCAAGCAATGCCGACTAAGGATGACTTCAAGCAGCTCATAGAAGACGTGAAAACAACCTGCAGATCGGAGATCCAGACCCTCCAGTCGGGCCTTAAGCACCTAGCGGATAGAGTTGAGATGGCGGAGGAGGAAATCCAAGAAACTAAAATTGAGATACACAGAACCCAACTCCAAGGATCAGAGCATCGCTCCCTTCTTAGAGACATGCAGCGCCATGTGGAGGACCTGGACAACAGGGGGCGTAGGAACAACATCCGCGTTCGGGGAATCCCAGAAACAGATGGCCCAGAAGATGTCCAGACCACTTTACAATCCCTCTTTAATGACCTAACTGGAAAACCCCTGGCTAACCCCATTGAAATGGACAGAGCACACAGGGCACTGAAACCCAAAGGCACTGACGCCAAACCCCGGGACATTATCTGCAGACTCACGTCATTCCCCCTGAAAGAGGATATCATGAGGCAGGCTCGCCTCGCCCGCAAAGTGACACTTGGAGACCACCACATCCAGCTGTTCCCGGACTTGTCCTGGATCACCCTGCAAAAACGCAGACTGCTTCAACCACTGCTGCGCATCCTACAAGAAGAAAATATCCCCTACCGCTGGGGATTCCCCTTCAGCCTTACCGCCAAACACCAAGGCAAAACAGCGATTCTGAGATATCCGGAGGATTTGGCCCCCTTCTGCAGCACCTTGGAAATTGGAGCCCCCCAGCTCCCAGATTGGGACCTGATAGCAACCCCACCCCCACCACCAACGGTTTGGCAGAAAGTCCCCCCACCGAAGCGCTCCAGGGGCCCAGAAAAGTCCCCAAGGGGTCGGCATTCACAGCAGCGCTGAAGACAACTATACCTGCCGAAGCAATACAAACTTCCCTCAGAAACATGCTTGTTTCCTTTCCCTCTTTGGCATCAAACTTCCCAAAGAAGTAACCTGAACAATGGGCCACAAACTTTCATGCCTCCTGGCGCCATGGATACAGACCTGAATCAAATTAAGGGCAATTCCACCCCCCCTACTTTAGTTTAAGCACTTTTGTGTATAAACGGACTGCGCTTTTTTGCAGTTCTAATTTTGGGTTCCCCTGGACCTCTCTAGCTCACCCATATTGGGCTGGATTGGAGAGATTCATGGGAAGCCGTTCTGACCTAGGCCAGACGGCCTACATAGGTCTGATAATGATGTTACTGTTGTTAAACTATGTTTTTCCTTTATTAACCGCTTCTCGTTCCTTTCTAGCTTTTCTCACCCCCCCTCCTGTCTTTGTCACCAGCCCACTCGACCACAGATCCTCCCGGACTTCCTCCTGCGCGGTGCCCACCTTGAACCAACGTTTACATCTACGCCAGATAAGTATATATACCCCCCACCCGAGTTCCCATGGCTAAAATTTACTCACTAAATGTCCACGGTCTGAACTCAAACCGTAAAAGGTGTCTGGCGTTGAGGGAGTTCAGGCAGTCAGGGGCAGACGTCATCATGGCGCAGGAAACCCACTTAGATAAAGGCGGCTCCTTCGCGTTTGCCTCCAGATACTATAACCAGATTTATCTATCATCAGGACCTCATAAGCGAGCGGGGGTGGCCATTCTGATCAAGCAGGGATCCCCTTTTACATACGCATCCCATTATAGCGACCCTCTGGGCCACTTTTTAATCTTTCGGGGCCTATGGCAGGACAAGGAGATCACACTCTGCACAGTATACGTCCCAAATGTCAGGCAAACGGGGTTCCTAAATAAAGTATTCACCCGCCTATTTCGAGCAGAACACGGGGTGTTGGTGGTGGGAGGGGACTTTAATTTAATTCATTCGACACTCTCGGATCGCCAGGGGCTAGGCTCCAGAGCGCCCACAACTCGGGCACTCAGAGACTCAAAGCTGTTCCGTCAGCTAACTAGGCGATACGCCCTACTGGACGCCTGGAGAGCACTGCACCCTGGTGACCGGCAGTACACTTTCTATTCAGCCCCACATCATACGCACTCCCGTATAGATTACATCTTTGTTAACAATCTCACCCTGAACCTGACCCAGACTGCGCAGATCCGGCCGATCTCGTGGTCAGACCACGCCCCGGTAGAAATAACTTTAGATCTAGGCGTCTGTATTCGCAGGCCCTACAACTGGCGTCTAAACGCGTTTTTACTCCAACACCTCCCCTCAAAAACAGAACTAGTCACTACATTGAAAAATTACATAGAGGAAAACAACACCGGGGAGGTATCCATATCCACAATATGGGAAGCCCACAAGGCAGTGATGAGGGGCAGATGCCTGGCCCTCTCCTCGGCCATGAAAAAAAGCGCACAAGCACTGAAAACGCACACAGAGAGAGAGCTCAAAGCCCATGAAAAACAACTACAAAACAAACCTACGTTAAATCTACTGAAGAAAATCACATCCCTTAGAGCTACCTTAAGCGACCTGGCCTTGGGACAAGTTGAAAAGGCATTAGTCAGATTAAAACAGACCTTTTATGATAAAGGTAATAAAGCCCACACACTACTAGCCAGGAAATTACGGGATAATACCCAGATGTCAACCCCCCACCAAATTAAAAACCGAGCAGGCTCCCTTGTCTCACATCCGAAAGACGTAGTCCAGTCCTTTGCGGAATACTACGAGATCCTCTACAACAATACTGACATCCCTAGCAACCCCCCCTCGCCAGACCTCACCAAACGCATACAACAATATCTCGAACAAAGTGGGATAACCCAGCTTCAAACCACAGATCTAGACTCTCTAAATGCACCAATCACACTGGAAGAACTAGAACAAACCATCAAAGCCCTCCCCAACCACAAGGCCCCAGGCCCAGATGGATTCCCATATGAATACTACAAAGAATTTCTCCCCCAGTTGCTCCCCCATATGTGCAAGTTATTTAACGCCTTCCTACAAGACACCCCAATACCAAGAGATATGCAGAGTTCCTTCATAACAGTAATCCCCAAACCTGGCAAGGACCCCTCCCTGTGTGCCAATTATAGGCCAATCGCCCTTTTAAATTCGGATCTAAAAATCTTTACTAAATTACTGTCCATCCGTCTGAACATGATCCTGCCTTCTTTAATTCATAAAGACCAGGTGGGATTTGTCCCCCTGCGACAGGCGGGAGACAACACCAGGAAAATAATAGACCTGGTGGAGGTGGCGAATAGGGAGGGCAAGCAGTCTTTGTTGCTCAGCCTAGACGCAGAAAAGGCGTTTGATCGCCTGGGATGGCCCTTCCTGTTCGCCACACTTAGTCATATAGGATTTAAGGGACCCTTCTACAGAGCCATTCAACATCTATATTCAAACCCCTCCTCACGGGTAAAAACTCCCTTGGCCCTGTCTTCCCCAATACCAGTGCAGAATGGCACCAGACAAGGGTGCCCACTCTCGCCATTACTATTTGCACTCTGTGTTGAACCACTAGCAGCCACCATCCGCCGGAACCCGGATATTAAGGGAATAACAGTTAGGGATAGGGAATTTAAAATTTCCCTATTTGCAGATGACATAATCCTCTCGCTGACCCAACCTAGGACCTCCCTACCAATCCTCCATGCGGAATTAGAACGCTATGGAGCCCTATCGGGGTATAAAATTAACACATCTAAATCAGAAGCCCTTCCACTTAATACCCCAGAAGAAGAGGTCGAACACTTACGATCTAACTTCCCCTACAGCTGGAAAGCCACCGCTCTAAAATACCTGGGGGTCAATATCACCCCAAAGTATTCCACCCTCTATCAGGAAAACTACCCCCCCTCTTCCAAAACATTAGAAGCCTCCTACAACAATGGAAAAAACATCACATTTCCCTGTTAGGACGGATTGCAGCAGTGAAAATGACAATCCTCCCGAAACTACTGTACCTCTTCCAAACCCTGCCTGTCCCGGTCCCCAGCGGCCAACTGAAGCAATTACAAACTGAGCTCCTGCAATACGCATGGAACTATAAAAGACACAGGATCCCACGCTCAGTGCTGCAGGCGGCTAGGTCAGACGGGGGATTAGCCTTCCCCAACCTTACCCGATACTTTCAGGCGGCACAACTAAAGGCGATCACCTCCTGGTTCACGCTCAGGTCATATAATAAATGGACCGAAATAGAGAAGTTGTGGCTGGCCCCGATACACCCAAATAGTCTACTGTGGAGTGCAAACGTGGAGGTGGACCCCGCACGGTTACTTGGCCCTATGATGCAGCTGAGAAAGCTATGGCGCAAACTGACGCGTCAACATAAACTGTCCTCGGACAGCTCGCTCCTGACCTCCTTTGCTTGCAATCCCGAAATGCCAGACAGCCTGACCCACCAGATGTCCTCCCCCTGGACTACGAGAAACCTTTTCCACTATGGAAATTTAATAGACCCCCGCACACGTAAACTGAAACCATTCAAGGACCTACAGACCAAATTTGATTTGCCGAATCAAGTATTCTATGGATATCTCCAAATCCGCCACTACGCCTTGACATTCGCACCGAACTTACAATTTTCCCCACCCACACCCTTTGAAAACCTTGTACTAGCAGGCTCGGCCCAGAGAGGCCTGATCTCTGACATTTATAAAATTCTTAACGAATGGCCCACTACAACAAAGGGTAAGCATACATACATGCTTAAGTGGGAAAAGGCACTGGGGGAGGAGATATCCTTGGATCAGTGGAGGTCTATATGGTCCCAAGCATCCAAGAGCTCGATCTGCACGCTCTACAAGGAAAATACATATAAAGTTTTATATTTCTGGTATATGACCCCAGATGTGCTTCATGCCATATATCCGACTAGTTCAGATCGCTGCTGGCGCTGCTTGGGAGCCAGGGGAACACTGTTCCACATTTACTGGGAATGCCCACCGATAGTCCCCTTTTGGATCTCGGTCCAGCAACTATTGACCCGTCTCCTCGAACAGGTGGTCCCTATCGCCCCTAAATTCTTCCTACTGGGACTAATGCCACTGAAAGCGCCAGCAACACAGAAGAAATTGGTCAGACACGTTCTTACGGCAGCACGCTGCCTGGTGGCATTACACTGGAAACGCCGCTCCCCTCCCCCTGAAGAAGCCCTATATTCTAGGATTAGGGACATAGAGTTAATGGAAAAAATGACAGCGAGAATCAGAGATCATCTGGACGCCCACGACCAGGTCTGGGACCTGTGGCACCGCCGGGAGGAACAAAGAAACCCGGATACTAGCGCGGGCTGACGACAAACTACCCAACCCCCCCCCCCCCCCCCCTTCTCCCCCCCTACTCTTCCCCCTCCTCTCTTCTCCCCTCCCACTCCCCCCTTTTTTTTTTTCAATCTTCTTCCCCCCCCCTTTTGTTTTTTTTCTTTTTCTCCTCTCCTCAGGGGTGCTTACACTCCCACTCACTTTACAAGTTTCAAGTTAAAAAGTTTGTCTGATAGAAACAGGAATAACTTACCAAATAACCTGACTTATACCATGAAGAGCATAAATACCAGATGGAGAGTAACTATGGTATCAGGTAGTAACACAGTGGTGTAAGTTAAGAACATGTGTTTATAATGTACAACTTGAACGAATACTGTACTTAAAATGTATCTGGAATAATACCAAATAAAAACTGTTATTGAAAAAAAAAAAAAATGGAGCCCTATCTAAAAAGGAAAAACACAGCTCCCTCTGTCTTTGAGGCCCCCACCACAGCCAATTTTATAAAAATAAAAACATACATACCTTTAATCCAGCAGTCTTTAAGTCAGTTATGGGTTCCTCTCCTCCTCTGGTGGCAGTTTTGGGTGGTCTTATCCTACACTGAATGGCTCACACATAACGACATGTAAACTCTGTTTAGTGCAGAGAACTCAAGCTTCTGTGAAGCAACTCTAGGTTTATGTCCATGACAGTGTGATCTCACAGGAAGTGAACTGAATAATGCTGGCTGTCATTTACAGTACACCGAGAAGCCTAATAACATATAGTGGCAGAGAAGGCTTACTGTTGGGAACAGTTCCGGATTGAAAGTAAGTATTGTAGCGTAAGTTGCTCTTCATTTTCATTTTTTAATTGATTATTAATTTTATTTTTTTAGATGACGCCCTGCATTAATCTTCTCCCCAACACTTAACACTTTGCCCCCTAATGTCACTCCAAAACACAGCCTGGCTGTACCTTGAAAGAGTATCCAAAGACAAAACTTTTCTTTTTAGTTTTGGAGCCTTGATAGTTAGAACACTTGTAATGCCCTCTGTGCCCTTGCCAAGGTTATTTGCTTACTTTATTTGTTAAGGTGACCATCAAGACATCGAGACTGAAATCATCGAGACTGAAAGTAAGGAAAAGTCCAAAAATATGAGTTATTACCAAAGCAATATTAGAGTGTAAATATTGTAATGGGGACACTTGTTCCAATAACAGCTGCCTAATGCGGCGTACACACGGTCAGAATTTCCGATGAAAACAGTCCGATGGGAGCTTTTCATCGGATTTTCCGACCGTGTGTATGCCCAACATTCTTTTTCTGTCGGAATTTCCGATGGACTTTGAATTGAGAACCTGCTCTCAATTTTTCCGAAGGAAAACCTTTCTATCGGATTTTCCGATCGTGTGTATGCAATTCAGACACGCAAAATTCCGACGCATGCTCGGAAACAATTCGACGCATGCTCGGAAGCATTACACTTCCCTTTTATAGTGCTGTCAAATGTGTTTTATGCCGCTGTGTTATTGACCGTCGGAATTTGGTGTGATCGTGTGTAGGCAACACAGCTTGAGCGGAATTCCGTTGGAAAAACCGTCAGAGTTTTTTCCGACGAGAATTCCGATCGTGTGTACGCGGCATTAGACTCCTTTCACACTGATGCGCCTTTCAGGCGCTTTCAAGCTAAAAAAAAGCACCTGATAAGCTCACGAAAACCTATTTCCTCTAAAATCAATGAATGCTTTCACACTGGGGCAGTGCGCTGATAAAATGCCCCTCTCCATTGAAATTAATGGAAAGCTCTTCAAAAGCGCCTGAAAAGCTCTTCAAACGCGCTCACAGTTTAGAAGTGCCTCAGTGTGAAAGGGGCCTTAGAGAGGATTTCCCTCATATTAGCAAGATTTCCTCTCTTGTTCTTCCCCTATGGAACACAAATGGGAGATGTAAAAGTTGTATAGTGAGACCATCTATGTCCAAATAGAACAACCATCTCTAAACAGGGGTGGGGGGCTTTAACACCATCTGTCTTCCACGTATAATGCTGTTTTAACATCTCTACCTCAGTGATTTGACAATAATTAATTTTATTCCTTCGCCCATGCAAAGTGAAAGATTACCACCTATACAGTCTTCCTGACACCAAGGATGGCATTATATAACTAGAATATGATGGTTCCACAACTTTCAAACCTCCCATTCTGTTCTTGGACAATCAACATCTGCCTTGACACATGCCATGGTAATTGTATTAAGGTGACTGTAAAGCTGCTTTCACACTGAGGTGCTTTACAGGCGAGTGCTTTCACACTGGATCGGTGCGCTGGCAGGAACGCCAATAAAAGTCATGCAAGCCGCATCTTTGCAGCGCTGTAGGAGCGGTGTATACACCACTCCTAAAGCGCCCCTGCCCATTGAAATCAATGTGCAGTGCCGCCGAACCACCGGCAAAGCAGCGCTGCAGATGCACTTAGCGGGCAGTTTTAATCCTTTTCGGTGGCTAGCGGGGGTTAAAAGCACCCCGCCAGCGGCCGAAGACCTCTGAAAAAATGATGGTAAAACGCTGACTCCCCCAACGCCCCAGTGTGAAAGTAGCCTTAGGTAAACCGGATTCCAAGCATCAGAAAGCCAGTGCAGATTTGTGCTCGTGCTCATGCTCATGCACATTGCACATGAGCTGATTTTAATGAGAGTAGGGCTAATGTTACATATACTGTGCCAGTTCATCGCGCGCATGCGCATACCAGTTAGCACTAACTCCCAGTGGCCTATTTAAACTGATTCATCACTATGAGCAGTTGCTGAATGGTCTTCAGCTTGTTCCTGAGACCTGATCTGCTGTACCTGCTTACCCATGTATGACCCTGCTTGCCTTTGGACTTTGCTTCTGTTCTCACTCTTACCCTGTTACCTAACTACTCCAACTTTGGCCTGTTTACTGTACCTGATCTTCCTGCTGACTCTGCACCCCTTTGCCCCACTGTTAATGACCTTGACCTGCCTCCTGGACTTCCTTTGCCTTCTGATTTGGTTTCTCGCTGCCCGGTTGCTGCTGACTGCTGCTCATCTCCTGGTTCTGCTTCCGTCTCTCACTTTGGTGCCCAGCTGCTCCTGCATCCTGTTCCAAGGACTGCGACTACCAGCTCTACCTACCTACAGAGTGGAAATCACCAGCCAGCTACTATGACACTCATGCCACTCCTTGCCCTCTCTGTCTCCACCTTCAGCAGTGTTGGGCAGGAGGTGCAAGAGAGGCCTCCACAACATTCCTGTCTTCACCAGGTATGTGATAGTGACTTTGCTATCAGTGTGGATATAAATGCTGGAGTAATTCCCTGACATTCATTAGAACTGAAGAAGTGGTTTGAATAAGCTATAAAAAGTCTTTAACAATACAGAACAAATCAGTCTGAATGTGACTAATTACTAGTAGATATACTATGACCTTGATAAATGAGAACCTTCACATACATTTAATATAGACTTTTTTTTTAGACATATACAAGCAGGCATTACATTAATCAGGAATTAATAAGTACCCTTACCATTCTGAAGTACAGATGTTCAAGGCACTGAAAAATGCGTTTCAAATACATCTTTGCAAACTGAATTTTGTCAGGGTCAACACAACTAAAATTAAGATAGTATCATACATATTTTAAGAGATCTACTTGGGTGGGCACTAAGATACACAGTTTATTGACCACACACATTTTTACAAACACACATGGACAAAAACACACACAGGCTTAAAGAACTGTTCAGAGATTTCACCACCTGCTCTAAAAATATACTATCAGATGTTAGGAAGACAGCTAATAACATACTTGGTGCATAAGGAAGCAACTATATCAAAGACAAAAACGACTTGAGGTTGTAATTCAGACTCTGCAATTAACAACGCACACAAGCTTCTGTAAAGTATAGGTTTCACATTGCAGTGTCAAACTTATTGTTTTTCATGGGCTAGAAATATAAAAGTTCCTGCCTAACAACTCCTGCCCTATTTAATGGCTGGTTTAGGTTCCCATTTCCAGAGAAAAATATGCGCATTAAACATTTTTAATTTATTCTATACATTTGAAACTATAAACGTACATCAAACCACATAAGAGAAGTAAAACAGTATATATTCTAGTAGTCATAGGTTTAAAACCACAACTAAAAATCACAGAGGTGTTTTAAAAACATAGCTTTGCTTATCCCATTTTATAAGGGTATTTAAAACAAATACAGACTCTACATTTTCAGGTTTCACTTGGAAATTATTTACTGTGGATGGAAAAAGGAAAAAAAAAATGCTAAAGAAGTAAAAAATAGTTAACTGCTGTAGATTTCATTACCCTGAAACACCCAATTTTAGGGGCTTTGGTGAGACTGAAAGATGTTGACTTCCCGAACTCTTATGCTGTCTGTTGTTACTTGATTTACTTTAAAGGGAGGAATTTGTGGTTGGACTTAGTTCAAACGCTTAACTCAGTTTGCATATGGAAGTGACTTAGAAAACAGTTTTGGTCAGTGCAGGGCTCCTTTTCAACAGCCACAAATGACGTAAATGTGGCAATACACTACGATTAATGGTGGACACAAGCTATAGATAAATTAGGTGATATAGCTCATAACTTCTTTGGCTTTGATTTTATGTTTGTTGGTGGTATGGAAGACTGGCACACATTCAACAGGAATTCCTTGTCTTACATTGTGGTCAAGTATATATTTAGACCTGACCATATCAAATATCTTATTTCTGCATGAACCAATCCTAGTCTATTGGAGCCAAACCTTAAAAGCACATTGGGTGCATCTGTACCTAAATGGTATATGCTACCTAAGTAGTCATCTGCTTGTTTCATTAATATCAATACTACATGAAATGTATACATTATCATGGTATAAATACCACACATTCAAAAAGTACACAGTCTTTCTTTTATAATGATGTAAAGCCTTTTCAAATATTATTGAAAATTATTATTATTATTATTATTATTTTTTCAGCTGGAACGTGAAGGAACGCAGTTCCAGCACCTCTAACACTGATTTCATGGCAAGGGGTGCTGGGGTGAACTGAAGGGTCTATTGATGTTGGCTACTGGGGGATATATGGAGCTATTGTTGTGGGGGGAGGGGGTCTATTTTTGCTAGGGTGATCTATTGTTGCTGGTGGGATGTCTATGGTTTTTTGGGGGTCAATTATTGCTGGGCAGGATCTACTGTTACATAGTTACATAGTAGGTGAGGTTAAAAAAAGACACAAGTCCAACCTATGTGTGTGATTATATGTCAGGGTTTAGTGTTGCTGGCTACTGGATAGTCTATTGATGCTGGCTGCTGGGATATCTATTGTTGCTGGTGGGGGACTATCGTTGCTGGGGAGGTGTATTGTTGCTGGTGGGGGATTTGTTGTTGCTGAGGGGCAAGTTGTTGCTGGGAGGGATCTACTGTTGATGAAGGGATCATTTAATGCTGGCTACTGGAGGGTCTATTGATGCTGGCTACTGGAGAGTCTATTGATGCTGGCTGCTAGGGGATCTATTGTTGCTGGTGGGTGTCTATTGCTATCGGGGTGTTTTGTTGCAAGGGATCTATTGCTACTGGGGGGGAGGTCCTATTGTTTTTGGCTGAAGGGGATCTATTTTACTGCTTTCCTTGATTTCATTAACAAATTCCATACAAGTTACTTTTTTTTTTTTTTATAAATCAGAAAAGTTTTTATTGAGTTTATCAACATACATCATCATCAAAAGTGCATGTACATACAATTTATCTCTCATCATTGGCTTATACAGTAACATATCCTTGTTCTACCTCTGCACTTCTCTTGATATATATTTGTATTTGTTTATTTATTCATTTCCCTCCAATGCTTTATTCCTCCCCACCCGTCCCTCCGCAGGCCTACTTTTTCCAAAATGGAACTGCCCACCTATGGGCATTGCAAAAACCGAGACATCACAAGTTCGCTGGGGCTCAGACCCGGTGTGTCTAACCATCTTGCCCATATGCGGTCAAATCTACCCGGGCTCCCCCTATGCTGGTAGATGTATTTTTCCATAATAAGGGTATTGCCCATATGCGTTATCCAGGAGGCGCTGGTGGGTGGGAGTACTGACTTCCAGCCCATTAGGAGCACTTTCCTTGCTTGGAATAGTGCCCTCGAGAAGGCGACCCTGACCGACTCTTCAGGGATCACCTCCTCCAGGATCCCCAGTATACAGCATATGGGGTCTTTAGGTACTTTCGTTTGGAACACCATGTTAAATGTGTCCAGCATCTCCGTACAATACCGGTGGAGCTTCGGGCAGCCCCACAGGAGATGAATGAGGTCCCCTCCTCGTCTCTGGCAGCGGCAGCATACTGGTTCTGCTAGTCTGCCCATTTCTATACAAGTTACTTAACTTAATTGGTTCTGTATTCTCTGAAAGGGGCAGTGCTGGAAGATAGGTAGGAGGAACCAAGGGATGGTGTTTGGAGGTGGGCAGGGGGCATAGACATAGGGTAACTCGGAAGGGGGGGGGGAGTACCTGCATCTATTCTATGAGAGAGAAAAAAAGCCCTGCTTAGATGTACATCTGAAAGAGATCCAAAGTACTTGATGTGAATCATTTTATCAACATGAATTAATATGTTAAGACCTAATTTCTTTGTATATCTGTATGTGTATTTGAGGACAGCCATATTTGCTAATTCATTACATATGTAGATTCTGTTTCCTTGTGAGCAGTGATAAAGAGTATTTGTGCTATACCACTACTTCTCACATTGCACTCCCTAGATGGCTAACATCTTTTCTCAGCAGTTGTTAAGGAGATAGGCAGAGTCAGTGTACAGTAGGTGCTAATAAATCCTTTCTTTTAGTGTTTAAAGCAGTATTAAACCCAAAAGCAAAGATGTATTATATTGCGGCTTACTTATTCTTAGATGTGATGGCTGCATTAGTTTTATTTTTTAGGCTTTCTTTGTTTTATTTTCACCAGGGAATCCAGCCAGTAGATCTGTTGTTTTTACAACAGAACAATCTATCCTGCAGATTTAACAGTTAGAGGGTTGAGACAAACCATTCACCACTGACAGGGATGCATACAATAATCAGCTTTTATTTATGTACAGTAAAACCTTTATTCCAAAAGGAACACAACTGTTGCTGTAACTTCTTAAAAAGTATGAGCTGGAGTTCGGCTTGAATTTGTTTAGTGTATCCAAATATTCACTTTGCGATGTGAATAGTCTCTAACCCTTTAGTAAATCAACCCCAATGTGTGCTCCTATGCTTTTGCTTCATTCATTTGCATTATATGAAGATTATAGTACATAATATCTAATACTCTGAAACAGTAGCTATTTGTATAATTCCTACAGTCCCTACCTAGGATGTTGCTTTTCCATAGTCAACATTGCTCTGGATATCCTAAGAAATTTCCACCCCATATACTAACTTACTCTTTTTTGCTAAGATTTAGGATTGTGCATTCATATCTTAATTGCATTACCATCTGATGTAACTTGTTTGAAAACCTCTAATTTGTTTTTTGACAACTGCACAGCACAGAAACTGTGCTGGTGAAACTCACCTATTACCCTCTGATAGCTTCTGATTCTGACTCTGTATTCTTATTCTTCTTGACCTGAGTTCTGCCTTTGACACTGTAGATCACAATCTTTTACTCTCTTGCCTTGAAACCATATTTGGAGTTTCAGAAATTGCTCTGGAATGGTTCAAGTCTTATCTTACTGATCGCTATCACTTTGTCTCTCTTGGTGGATTTCAGTCTGAAACTGGTCCAGTTAAGCCAGTGTCCCTCAGGGCTCTATCTTGGGTCCCTTATTTTATAGCATTTACTTGTTTCCACTTCGTCAGTTGTTAAGATCACATGGCCTCAATCATCACTTCTATGCTGATGATTCTCAGATATACATCTGTGACATAAAAACATGGATGACTCAATTTCCTGAATTTAAACTGTGACAAGCCTGAAGTTGTCAGCTTTGTAAAGCCAGTCCTTTACATCTATATGTTGATGGTACTGTACTTGAACTTTAGTCTAAATTTAAAAATCTTGGGGTGATTTTTGATGTTAGCTTAACATTTAATACAGAATGTTGTCAAACCATCTTTTGTTAGACTATGCCCTATGTAAGGAGTCTACAAACTTTCTAAACAAAGAGACAGTTTAGTGTCCTTCAGACTTCAGGATGGCCGGAATGTGGCCGTTGGGAGTAGAAAAGGTTTCAACGTCAGTGGGTTAAAACAATGCCCCATCTTTGATGTCAGTGGGAGAATTTGTGCCATGTCATTGATGTCAGTGGGAGAAATTGTGCCCCTTCATTGGTGTAATTGAGAGAAATTGTGCCCCTTCATTGGTGTCATTGGGAGAAATTGTGCCCCATAATTGGTGTCATTGGCAGAAATTGTCCCATCGTTGGTGTCATCGGGAGGAATTTTTGTCCCATCATTGGTGTCATTATCAGGAATTGTGATCCTTCATTGGTGTCAGTGGAGGGGGGGATTACGCGAAGAACGTTCGCAGTTTGGCCAGACCACCCGCCTATATCAATGTTTTTAAAAACTAACGTTTTTTCATTTTACCTTTACTGTGGTATGCCTGTGAAAAGTGTTTCCCGTAGAGTCCTTGCAATAAATGACATTTGTGTTCTTGCGGCTTTAGGTTTGTTCTTAAGTAGAATCTGACAGGTACATTATGAAGTGTAGCTGACTCCCCTGTACATTGAACAGACACCTCACTTTCCGTCCAATGCATGCCAGTTAGAGAGGAGATACCTTTTTCCCAAATTAACTCTAGAATTTTCTACTACTTCCTGTTTTCAAGTCGTTTGTAAGTTGGATGTTTGAAAGTAGGGGCTGATATTACTCTGCCCTATTAGATGTTGGTGTAGCCACAAGACTGGTGGGCACAGGAATGGGCCCTGCTGTGAGTTAATAGATCAAGATTTGTAATTGCATGCACCTGTTGAACAGGGCAGAAAAATTGGGGGTGGTGGTGGACGGTGTTGCCACAAGACTGTAAGCTCTCACAGTTACTCTTGGTGGGCGCAGGAATGGGCCCTGCTGTGAGTTATTAGATCAAGATTTGTAATTGCAAGCACCTGATGAACAGGGCAGAAAAAATTGGGCCTTTGGCGGTGGTGGTGGACGGTGTTGCCACAAGACTGTAAGCTCTCACAGTTACTCTTGGTGGGCGCAGGAATGGGCCCTGCTGTGAGTTATTAGATCAAGATTTGTAATTGCAAGCACCTGATGAACAGGGCAGAAAATTGGCCTTTGGCGGTGGTGGTGGACGGTGTTGCCACAAGACTGTAAGCTCTCACAGTTACTCTTGGTTGGCGCAGGAATGGGCCCTGCTGTGAGTTATTAGATCAAGATTTGTAATTGCAAGCACCTGATGAACAGGGCAGAAAAATTGGGCCTTTGGCGGTGGTGGTGGACGGTGTTGCCACAAGACTGTAAGCTCTCACAGTTACTCTTGGTGGGCGCAGGAATGGGCCCTGCTGTGAGTTATTAGATCAAGATTTGTAATTGCAAGCACCTGATGAACAGGGCAGAAAAATTGGGCCTTTGGCGGTGGTGCTGGACGGTGTTGCCACAAGACTGTAGGCCCTCATAGTTACTCTTGGTGGGCGCAGGAATGGGCCCTGCTGTGAACTATTAGATCAAAGATTTTGTAATTACCCGCCCCTGTTAAACAGGGGCTGAAAAAATTGTGCCTTAGGCACTGGTGCTGTTGCCACAACACTGCAACCCCTCACAGATACTGTACTTGGAGCACAGCAGTCACACGTGTTGCGAAGCATTTTAAAAAAAATTTGTAATTACCCGCCCCTGTTAAACAGGGGCTGAAAAATTGTGCCTTAGGCACTGGTGCTGGTGCCACAACACTGCAACCCCTCACAGATACTGTACTTGGAGCACAGCAGTCACACGTGTTGCGAAGCATTTTTTTAAAAAAATTGTAAGTACACGCCCCTGTTAAACAGGGGCTGAAAAATATTGTGCCCAGGACATCCTGTAAGCCTGGAACCTGCCCAAGAACCGCTGCACCACCAGGTTGAGGACGTGATGCAGGGCACATGGGAGCTGCCCCTGTCGCCAGGGCGGAGAGGAGGTTGGTGCCATCACGAACCGAGCCTAACTCCTCAGAGAGGACCTGGTGGGTGAGGCCTGTGTGCTGGGACTAACACACTTGAGTACGCGCTTGGCAGCTGCTTCTGGGAACAAATTATAGCCAGTACCCCACTTCAGCCTGGGTGTCATTGCGGCTCCACATGGGAAAACATAAGAGAAATTGTCCTGTGTGATGGGTTAACATCGTTGGTGGATCATCCTATAGGTGCTTCTGGGAAAATATATCTATGCTCTGTGTGATGGGACTAACACACTTCAAGTCCTATAGGTGCTTCTGGGAACAAAATATAGGATCTCTGTGTGATGGGAGGGAATTCAATAGTTTGTCCCATCATTGGTGTCATTATCAGAATATATATGAATTGTGAACCATACCCCATTGCTGGTATCAGTGTGGGACTGAAATAGTCCTTCATTGGTGTCAGTGGAGGGGGGGAGGGCCGGATAGAAGCAAGCAAATGGCCGCATCTGGCCCCCGGGCTGCAGTTTGGAGACCACTGCCTTATGTTATCATACACTGTGGCTGAAAAGCTAAGCGATACATTTGTGTTCTCCTGACCTGACTCCACATTGAACAGACAACAGCATGCCCATAACTCTGCTACTAGAATCCTGACTAGCTCTAGTGCAAGTGACTCTATCCTTAAACCCTTGCACTGGCTACCAGTTTTGCACCGTACTTCCCCCTTGCAACTTTCACTCTAATTCTGGTCTTCTCAAACCTGTCTACACTCTACGGGGACCAGGGCGTTTTTCTGTTATGCCCTGAAACTGAACATCATAAGGTCACCTTCTTTAAACTCTTTCAAATCGAGATAGAAAAATTTCTTTTTTAGGCAAGCCTTCGCCAAACTGTTCCTTTTCTTGTGTATCAATTGTTTTGGTTCACTTTTAAAGGCACTATATAAAATAAAGTTTATTATTATTGTCAGCTAGCCAGGCAATTCATAAATATAAAGCTTGACAATATGTACTGTTACAAAAATTGCTGTTTCTGTTGAACATACTTTATTGTATTATTTAAAGTTGACATTTTTCCTGATAATCGAATTTGCTTTTTACTTAATATATCAAAATTTATTTTTCTGGGATTATTTGTACTTGTGAGATAACATTACAGCTAAAGTAATAATTTTATAAAAAAATAATAATAATAAAAATAATGTTATAATAATATTAAGTGTAAAATAACTAATCTTATAGCATTATAAATCCATAACCATTCTTATCAGATGACATTATTTCTGTTGTAAAATAGCAGTTAACGCCAGTCTTTAGAACAATGCTAGCACGCTCCATATGCCCCAAAAACAGGAAATCACAGACAAGTGTGCACTTTTACTGACCATGATACCTTCATATAATCTGGTCTACTGGGGGTTTATTGTTTAGTGGTTACCTTTCTTAAAGGCCCGGTTCACACTGGTGTGACATATGCTCCGACTTTGGGAGCACATGTCGCATGACGTGTATAAATCACAGTACAGTACAGTACATTCTTCATGATGAAGGAGGACAGGGGAAGCAAATGAAACATAGCACATTCTAAGTCTAGGACTTAAGACTTAGTGGTCCACTCTCAAACCAGTCTCTCAAACTAGTCCCTATGTTAGTTTTAACTAAAGATGGCAGCTACACTACAGAGGGTCAAAAAGTGTATCTATAGCCTAATCTTTTTTGGGTAAAGTGGTTCTATTTCCATGGCGCATGTGATGTTTAATTTTGCTGGACAGATCCCTGTGAAACAGCAGGCCCCAGCCAGCTGATAGGCCCTGGTCAGAGGCCTCAAGGAGGTTGTGCTAGAAGAGTAGATTACGAGACAAGTTCTAATACTAATGTTCCCAGAAGTCTCAGCAGCAGGAGGGGAGGAGAACATGAGGTTTTAGCACAGAAACTGGAGTCACGTGGCACCAGACAAGGGGAGGAGCAGACATGATCGTGGGGCTTGCAGTGTCCAGATGATTGCATGGCCTACCTCCAGATGCAAGTTTGCCACATTATCTCCTGATTGGATTGGGTTCTTGTGCCAGGTTACCCTCCTGTCACTAGCTGTTCTGCATCACAGTGGTCTCATCAGTCCAGACGTGTAAGCCAGGAGATCCCGTGGTATCGCCAACATCTGCTCCCGCTCTTCAGGAACTTCAGAGAGAGAGGACATATGCTGAATCCTGTCAGGCAGAAAAGTCTCTGCAATGGGAGCCAGATAGTCATAAAACATCTGACAGGCCAACAATCTCTTCCCTTCTCCCTTCTTTAATTACTCTCATCAGTTGAGACATTCACTAGTGCAATTAGTCATCTGCTGTAATCCAAAAGGAAGAGATACCCAAGGGAATACATTTAAGTGCACCACTGTAAAGGGCCCCAAAAAAGCCAGCAAACTAATGAAGCTGCAAAATCACATTTAACACAATGCTGTTGTTTTTTTTTCCCTAGAGCACTGCAGTCAGACTTGAACTGAGGTCACATTACAAGGCCTAGTGACAGCATATCACAAAAGGGGGCTTGATACAGACATTTATTGTCTGTCACTACTGTGTATCCTCACTATAGTTTAAGTAGATTTGCCCTACTAATATATAAAATCCAAACTTGGGCCCAGTCATTGCTATCTGCTGGGAAGGGGACGGGTTATTGTTAGCATAGTAGGTCTCTGTCTAGAGTTATGGGTATTGTGTTGTATATTCCATTTGTGGTGCTGTAAATTTGTGTGAGCTGGTTCAGTGAATACAATTACAGACTTACATTGGTGTTGTTAATTTTTTATTTGGCAGTGTGGCTATGGTATAACAGATGGTGTTTCTTTTTGTACCATTTATTCAATAAAAGCAATGAATTTCAATCATTTAAAACATTCTATAAAACTATCCATAGCGGGATTCATTTTGTCTTTTGTGGACTTTTCAAGAGCACTTTATGTTGCATTTCTTCTACATGGTTGTGGGAACTTGGAGGCAGGATAATGTGGGAGTTCCAGAGACAGAAGGAGAAATGAACAATGCAATACACTGTGAAATAAGTATATGTATGTATACGTGCAAAGAATGCCACCGCTTTTGATTAGCAGTGACAGCTTTCTGGGAAATAGATTTGGTGGGTCCTGAATAGGATCTGAACAAGTATAAGCTGGTGCCTAATAGCAATTTCAGCATTGTACCAGCCATAATGGTAGCTTTTGTTGCTGAGAGAAATAGTAAAAACATCAGTTTACAAACTTTAAAAAAAAAAATTAAGAAAATTTAATATTTAGAATACCTTTAAAAAACAGTTTGGTTTTTGGCCAACACCTAAGCTGAAGTCTCTAATAGATACAATTGCCTCCCACTGTGAATCCCACTGGCATGTACCCATAAATGCAGTAACAATTTTGGGAGAACTTTTCATTTAATGTAGAAAAGGGAAATTTTAAGGACACTGCTTCCATACTTCACTAAATTGAATAAAACATTATTCCTTGTAAAAGGTGCTTTTTACAAAAACAGCTACATAATGCTGTGAAGTTAATAGTAAATGACTGAGTATGGAAAATGTTGGAGAATTTTGCTTTCTGTAGATGCAGAGCTGATTACCAACAAATCGAATTACTTAGAGGCAGAAAAATGTGCATGCAGCTGGGAACGGTTATGCTGCTCGAGCAGCATTTGTGCTTATAAATGTTTACTTAAATTAATACACAGAGCTATGTAAGCAGTTTACAAAAGGGTAATTTGCATTCCTTTGGAATGTCTTCACACCATTTAGCGTTTACAATCAAACTGACTTGAACATCTTCTGTGCTTACAGTGTTTGTGAATTCCTTTGCTGACAGATGCTTGGAAATTTGAAGATTTATCAGTAACTGTCTATTCTTGTTAGGAGAAGAAATAATGTATAGCAATATCTCTATATTTAAAGTGAAACACCACCTTTACATTCCAGATTCACCTTGTACTCATCATCAGAAGTCATTGCGATATAGAAGTCATTGCGATATAGAGATTATAGCAACATTAACTAGATCACTAACTTAGTCATTTTAATTCCTTGACATGATGCTGCATTCATAATTTCATCTTATGTAGGTAAAACTAAACATAAAACCAATGTATAGAAAAAATTCTATCTTGAGGTAATGGGGCACTGCACTGTGCACATATAATAATAGTTGCTACCAGTTTGACTTAGGGTAGGAATATTCCAATTTGCCTATATATATATATATATATATATACATAACATAGGAACTGAGGTGCTGAAAAGGGAGCAGGTGCTCTGGACTGATGAGTCAAAATTTGAAATATTTGGCCATAGGAGGAGGAAGTTTTTTCATGAAGGGCTGGAGAGTGGTACAATAATGAGTGTCTGCAGGCAACAGTGAAACATGGTGGAGGTTCCTTGCATGTTTGGGGCTGCATTTCTGCAAATGGAGTTGGAGATTTGGTTAGGATCAATGGTATCCTCAATGCTGAGAAATACAGGCAGATAATAATGGCTGAGAGCACGGTGTGTTCTAGCTGGGGTAGGGGGCACCCCCTGTCAGAACACAATAGCTCAGTGGGGGAGGGGGCTGTACTAACATACTTAGTTAGTACAGTGCTCCCAAGCTCTTCTGTTTTTGTTTTTGTTTAGCCTGTTGGATTGAACTCCAGTTCCTGTAAATTCTTGGGCTGTCTTGCATGAACTGCACGTTTGAGATCTCCCCAGAATGGCTCAATGATATTGAGGTCACTCCAGAACCTTCACTTTATTCTGCTGTAGCCAATGACAGGTGGACTTGGCCTTGTGTTTTGGATCATTGTCATGTTGGAATGTCCAAGTACGTGCCATGCGCAGCTTCCTGGCTGATGGATGCAAATGTTCCTCCAGTTTTTTGATAACATACTTCATTCATCTTGTCATTAATTTTGACCAAATTTCCTGTGCCTTTTGTAGCTCACACATCCCCAAAACATCAGCGATCCACGTCTGTGTTTCACAGTAGGAATGGTGTACCTTTCATCATAGGCCTTGTTGACTCCTCTCCAAATGAAGCGTTTATGGTTGTGGCCAAAAAGTTAAATTTTGGTCTTATCACTACAAATGACTGTGCCAGAAGGTTTGAGGCTTGTCTCTGTGCTGTTTGGCGTATTGTAAGCGGGATACTTTGTGGCATTTGCGTAGTAATGGATTTCTTCTGGCAACTCGACCATGCAGCCCATCTTTCTTCAAGTGCCTCCTTATTGTGTATCTTGAAACAGCCACACCACATGTTTTCAGAGAGTCCTGTATTTCACCTGAAGTTATTTGGGGGTTTTTCTTTGCATCCCGAACTATTTTCCTGGCAGTTATGGCTGAAATATTAGTTGGTCTACATGACCGTGGTTTGGTTTCAACAGAACCCCTAATTTTCCACTTCTTGATTAGAGTTTGAACACTGCTGATTGGCATTCTCAATTCCTTGGATATCTTTTTATATCCCTTTCCTGTATAGTTCAACTACCTTTTCCCTCAGATCCTTTGACTATTCTTTTGCTTTCCCCATGACTCAGAATCCAGAAATGTCAGTGCAGCACTGGATGAAAGATGCAAGGGTCTGTCAGGAGTCCAGAAACACATTGACCTTTTATACACACACACACTAATTACAAGCAAACAGATCACCCCTTTGTGTCAACTTGTGTGCATGTTATCAGGCCAAAATCACAAGGGTATGTAAACTTTTGATCAGGGTCATTTGGGTACTTTCTGTTTTCATTATGATTTAAAATAGAGTAAACAAAGTTGATTGATAATAAATGGCTTCAGCCAAACACTAAGGCCCCTTTCACACTGGGGCGGTTTTCAGGCGGTACGGCGCTAAAAATAGCGCCTGTATACCGCCTGAAAAAACCGGCCCCATTCACTCCAGTGTGAAAGCCGGCGGGCTTTCACACTGGAGCGGTGCGCTAGCAGGACCGCAACAAAAGTCCTGCTAGCAGCATCTTTGGAGCGGTGAAGGAGCGGTGTATTCACCGCTCCTATACCGCTCCTTCCCATTGAAATCAATGGGAAACCGCGGGGATACCGCCCGCAAACCGCCGCTGCAGCGGCGCTTTGCGGAGGTTTTTAACCCTTTTGCGGCCGCTAGCGGGGGGTAAAACCACCCCCCTAGCGGCCGCATACCACGGGTAAAACGATGGTAAAGCAGCGCTAAATATAGCGCTGCTTTACCGTCGCCGCCCCGCACCGCCCCAGTGTGAAGCCAGCCTAACCATGAGTGAAAGACAAGTTTTTGTGTTATCATTCATATTCTTTAAAAAAGGGCCAAGAAATCATAAATTCTACCAGGGTATGTAAACTTATGAGCACAACTATATAATATATATATTGTAAAGTTTGGGCTTGTTTAGCTCAGTGTAGAACTTACGAGTGAGCAGAGTCCACACCAGTTATTCCATGTAAGGGCTTTTTGGCCAACTTTAATTAAAGCGGTTCTGCACTGCTTTTTTTTTTTTTGGGGAATATGCCAAGGCCATATAGCTAAATTGGGGGACTCACCTGTTCCATCTTCCATCTCGATCGCAGCCGGTTTTCCTCCGATAAAATTCTTTATATGCTTCTTTTCTGCTGGGGGCCATCTTGCCTGTGGGCATGTGAAACCCCACAGGCACTTTAGATGGCCCAGCATGCACCGCCGTTACTGCGCCGAGCTCGCGCGTGCGCAGTAACGGCAAAGTGCAGCTCACGTTCTCCGAAATCTCGCGAGATGTCGGCACATCTGCCGACATCTCGCGAGATTTCGGAAGATGTGGCCAAAATCTCGCAAGATTTCGGAACATGTGTCCGAAATCTCGCGAGATTTCGGAAGATGTGGCCGAAATCTCGCGAGATTTCGGAAGATGCCCGCACAGACTCCTGGGATCAATGACACCAGATCCCAGGAGACAGTGCGGCGTGACGAGGATCCCCGCACAGATCCCGCCCACCCCCGCAGAGACAGAAGACAGGAAGTCATCGATTCCAAGGTCAGTGAAAAAAAAAAACACATTTCATTTAGTACTCTTTGCCTGATTTGGAAGGCAAAGAGATTTACTAAATGAAATGTGTGCAGAACCGCTTTAATAAGAAAGAAAATGTCCAGAAAAACAAACAATTGCCCACGCATGGGTGCAAAACAAAATGAGCCAGGTTTAACCTCCTGGCTCTCTTTAGCAGCACAGCTGCTCAGGCTTCATGCCTCTGTCCTCTTGACCATATAACAATGTCCCTGTATTCATGTACAAACACTGTACCTCAGTTAGCACACTTTCTCTCACAGCTTTTTTTCTGCTCCAGCCCACAGGCTTGGGCCCTCTGTCTGCTCTGTCAGATTGCATTGTGAAACACCAGCAACCTTGTGGCTGCTCCCTTACACCCACATTCACCCCTCTTTACCCATCTTTACAAAAAGCCCAGAACCCACCTGCATAATCAGTGTCCCGACTATTCCTAAAACCTAGTCCCAGGACTGGAGATTGCTTCCCACTCGTATCACTACGAAATCTCCAGACCCCCAACCGGATTCCACCAACCATGAAGGAAACTGAGAAAACAGTTTCCTCCAAATTACACAAACATCCTGAAGCCCTTCAACCGGCCTTGTTGAGAATCCTGGGCGACAAACACCATGACAGGGAACTGTACTGATATTATATATATATATATATATATACATACATACATATAAGTCTGTGAAAGAGGACAAAAAAAATTAGCTAGAACCTTACCTAGAAGTTAAAATATCAGCATAAGGTCCTCAGCTGCTAATTGAATTACAGGAAAAGACTGCCAGGAACTGGGCACTGTCAGGTGATGGACTGTTCCATCAATGATCTTCCTTCCCAGAAAAAAAAAAACTCATTGTAAAAACACTAATATTAGTAGCCAAAACTACAGGGTGGTGAGTTTTTAAAGTCCACAGGCAAGACAGAATTTTTGAGTATTGGCATATTTATTTTTACTGTACTTCAGTTGGGAGATGTTAGAGTTTTCATTTGTTCACTATTATAAATAAAGGAGTCAGACTCCTCTGCAGCAGCAATAGAGTGATAATGGTCATAAAGGCGAGATTCTGTGGCTGGAATCTCAAAATACATAAAGCACTGGGTAATTCACCTCACCAAAGTCTGCTCATTACCAAGATATCAATTTAGGATGAAGTGACTCATTTAATTTAGTGTTTGTATTTATTTAGAGAAATGCTTACATTTTGGTAGTAGCACAAGGAATGGATTGCAACCCAGTGCTTGGAAAGTTTTTGAAATTTGAAATGTTACATCAAAATTTGTGACATGAGTTTCCAGAATAATAAGAATGAAAATGTTAGCATTTCATTTATGTCTTGGAAAAATAAAACCAAATTAAGTGTAATTGGTCTTTGTTACAGTGAAAAAAAAACATAACCATGGTGAGTCCAGAGCTACCCAATTCTAACTTGATAATGGAAATGCAATAATGCACCATCTAGTGGTTGATAACCTAATTTATTTGTACAAACAAAAATGATCCGAACAAATGCCAGCAATCTTCAATACATGCTCTTTTGCTGCTGTCTTTTGTTAGGACTAAGTATAGAATCTCTGAACTGAATTATCCTTAAGCATTATGTACTTTATACATTGACATCAATTTATGTGGGTCTTGATTTTGTATTTATGATTGAAAAATTACAATATGCAAGCTATATAACATTTTGAAAAACATTCCCATGCACAGATATAATACTTTTAGTATTAGTATAGAGTTGTTTCTGCAACTCTGCAGATCATTATGTCTGTCTAAAGTAAGTCATTAGAATGCCAAGATTTTATGTTGATTTTAAGATGTCCTTTTGGACATCTGAATGAGTTTCTTAAATTGGGGAACATTACACATGGACCTTCCTGTTTTTTTCCATTTTTCTTTCACAAATTAACAATTTAATCTAATAAGAAGACAATAGGAAGGAACTGTAGGAATGTGAAATGCTGCAGAAACTTAGATAAAATCTGTAAATAGTTGGGGTACATACAAGGTTGTACAATTCTTAATAATCTTTGGGCGGGGATGATGGGGTGTGGGGAGCCTTGCCACAGCATGTTCCCTATCGGGTTGGCGGAGCTTTCCCCCCAATACCTCCATGCCCCTCCTCAAGACATGGTTATTAAGTACTAGACATCAAGATTCTACTCGCTGTCCTGAATCACTGACCATTTTGCACTACTGGTTGTGTATATTATTTGCAATTGTACCGACTTAGTCTGTCTTTAACTATTTGTTACCCAAGTAACTATACAATTCATATTAGGGTCGATGGCCCTCGTTATATCTTTGTATCTCTGTGTATTGTTGTTTCTTTCTTTTATTGAAAATAAAATATATTGAAACGAAAAAATTCTAAATACTAACAACAACATACAAAGCCACTCACAATTCTACTCCCTGCTACATCTCCAACATCATCTAAAAATACCACACACACCGTCAACTCCTCTTCTCGCCTCTCAAGATTTCCTTCTCTCTCTCCTCACCTGCTCCCACACGCCTGCTATGGCTAAGAAATGTTCTTGTTAGCCTATTTTTATAATACACAAGCGCTCAAGAGATAAAGTGACATTCTGTTAGAGGGCCAAAATATTGTGAAAATGAGATGGACACTAAATAGATAAAGTTTTTCTGCACAGTGTCTCTCATAAATCCAGTCCACCAGTGTACACTCATGTTTAGCAGGTAGACTATACTAGCATTATGCATTTATGACAGTATACAAATAGGATGGCATGTATTTTATGGATGTTTATTACATATAATTGCACAATACTCTGTGTGTCATTCCTTTTAAAACCCATCTCCGAGCAAAGTTAAACCCCCTTCCTATTCCTCTCAACCACCAATTTTTTTTAATAAGGTGTAATTATTCTATATAGTCCAAGGACTAAGTGAGCTGAAGACTAGTTTTCTACCAGTTGGTTGATAGACAGGCTCTTAAGATCGGTGCTAGTTTTGGGGTTACCAAGTGTTCACCAGAGTGACTGATGGTGCTTATGGACATGTGCTGATGGCAAACTAGACAGTGAATCACATGATTACCTTGTTGGTGGGCAGAACTTAGAACACACAGGGTTAATCAGAGAGGATATTGGGGGAAAGGCCAGAGGCAAAAGAATGGGTAGAGAACCCAGAGTGAGGTACCAAGGAGAGTGATCAAGGTGGGTAGCCAAGCTCTTTGCCGGTAAGGAGGGGGGCAAGAGCATAGCATCTAAGCCAAAAGATATAGCAGGAATGTATTAGCAGGGGGTTAGTACCCCTTTTCTGGAAACTTCCACCCCTGTGGGTGGTTGAGGTTGGGTCATTATCACTTATATATGTCACTGCAAGGTAGAAAGTGGGTGGGTCAAAGGAAAGTAGCAATCCGAAAAAAGCACTATGTGAGCAACAAGGGACCTGCAGAAACAATCCCCTGAGGCAGGCCTTAAGCATGTACAAAGAGTGTATGAACTGAGGAAATCCTTTGAGAATTAGTGTATGAAAGATCTGGGCAGCACCACCTATTTGGTACAAGATTTGCCAGATATTTCTAGAGAGAGGCTAAATGTATAAGTGATAGAACTGCTTTGTACCCTGTTGTATGTTTATAAGTAAAGCATCAAAAAGGTTGACCATGTGGAGAGTCGTTTATTGGAAACAAGTTCTAAAATATCCTGTGAAAGAAAGGTCTCCAGCTGGGAGTGTGTGCATAGCCAAGGGGAGGTGCCCCGAGCCAGCATGGTTGTTGCTAGTGATCAACCAGGGGCCTACTATCACTTGGCATTGTTGGCAGGATGGGGTACATAACCACCTGTGGAGAATATGTTGGCTTTGTCAGTTGGGCCTTGACGGGAAGAAGAAGGAGGAGGAGCTAAATAGGGAATGGAGTTATTGAGGCAGTAGGTGAGTTCAACAATGTATCAGACTGTGTGGTCAGAGCAGGGGGGGGGGGGGGATTGGCTGATTTGCATGTTCAGCTAAATATGCGGTTGATTTACTAAAACTGGAGAACACAAAACCTGGTGCAGCTCTACATAGAAACCAATAAGCTTCCAGGTTTTTTTTGTCAAAGTTTGATTGAACAAGCTGGAGTTAGAAGATGATTGGCTACCATGCACACCTGCACCAGATTGTGCATTCTCCAGTTTTAGTAATTCAACCCCAAAGGGTTTAATACCTCCTTATCTATCTGTGCATTAAAGATCACCATATACAAGTAGCTTATGTTGCCATTTCCAGGATTAGAAAGCTAGATGCTAGATGCAAAAAAAAAATTATCTAACAGGCAGCTAGGAGAAAAGCTCATTCCAGAATAAGCAAAGGGATGGTCGGCACTCAGGATGACATCCAAAATGGTATTTCTGGCTGTTTTACAGCTTTGCACATGTATTTAATAAAGAAATACCATTTTGGATGTCATCCTGAGTGCCGACCACCCCTTTCCTTATTCTGGTATGTTGGAGGTGTCAGCAGCCTTTAGGTCTCAGCACCGGGCGGAGCTTTTATGTAGGAAGGTTGCATCACCTATACACCCGTTTTTCTAGAATTCTAATCCAGTTTCTTCACTTCCAATCTCTGACTCATCCCCAAAGGTTTAACTGACCATGGGTTTCATTGTAGACATGTTGAAAGTATCCCCCCCCCCCAGTCCATTACCAGGCCCTTCAGATCTGGTATTAATATTAAGGGGAACCCCTTACCAAGATTTTAAAAAAATTGCCGTGGGGCCCCCCCTATGTGAACGGGTAACAAAATTTACCAAAAAAAGTAAAAATGACAGGAGACAGTTTGGGACAAGTCCTTTATTTAAAAAAAAAATGTCCATCCATCATTGATCACAGCGCTGACAGACCGAAAAAAAGAAAATACAAATGGAAAAACTCCACCATGATGGGGGGGTGTCCCCGTGACTGCAGGCTTTTTGCTTTGATAGCTGTTATATAGCTGAGGGTGGGGCAACGCGGAAATCCCGCCCCCTCTGACATTACGTGATGTCTCTCATGCCCTCTTGCTTCCCTCTTTTTCTCTCTTTGTTTTGGGGTTTGACATTTACACCCCCCCCCCCCATAAAAAATATAACAAAAACTGGGAGAATCAGTATGACCTTGTGTGATAGGTCGAGATAGGCTGCTGGGCCACCACCTTTTTGGGCTTATAGGGTCCATGGATCCTTGTCCAATGTATGATTCTTGGCTATGTAATGTGGTCTCTCGCTTCTTATAAATGTTATGCCTAAATGTTTTGACTTTTGCACTGTTACGCTGATTCTTCTAAATAGATTAAAAAAATAAAAAAAAAGACCAGCAAAGAACCAGCCTGGATGAGGGCAGCTCCAGTATTTGTAGCTGCTGACTTTTATTCTTTTGGGGGGTGGACTGAAGATCCCCTTTAAACTTACACAGTATTCACCTTCAATATAAGAAGGTAATAAAACATGGAAATAAAAAGACATCCACATTGTGGAGAGAAGTCAGAAAAGGTAAAATAGTAATTTAATACATGAAACAGTAATGTAGATCCTGTTTCATTATGTTGATCTTGGTTATTATTGTACTTCTGACAAGTGATATTTTTCGCACCAGTATGTCTTTTAAAATGAAGCAGGTAGTGTTTCATGCTTTATTGGTCTGACTGACAAAATGGCCTTAGAATAGGAAAAAAAAGACTTTCAGCTACTCATTTGATGTGCAATTTTATATTAGCTTGACCTCTGGAGAAGGATGAGCATAGCGTGTCTGAGGCCAGGTTCTGATACATGGTATTCATTCATATGTATAGAATTCCAACCAGTTTCAACTGTTACAGTAGCCGAAGCCAAGATAGGCTCAAAAGCCTTTCATGAAGAGATAGATGAAACAGACAGTCATACTCGCTGGCTGGCAAGCTCACTTTGTCTCGGCTGCTCAGACAAAAGGTTTCTTTAAAGGGTCACTCTATAATGAGACACAGTTCAGTTGTAAAAAACGTTTGCAATGTTTCCATTCCACTGCAGAACAAAGAGAAGCATCTTAATTTAGGTCAACACTTTGCAACATCATCATTTGATGAGAAAAATAATTTTTGTCATCGGTTGTCTCTCAATCATGTGTAGTCCATGGGAAGCAGTATATCTGACGCTGCTAGTGATGTCAAATATCTTGTCGCCTTTCTCTTTCATCTTAATTGCCAATAAAGCAATGTTTACTTTATTGTTGCTGCTATAAAAAAGGAATGCAGAAAAATATTTCTTTTAACTAGGTCCAAAATGTATTTGGAAATAAAAGCATTAGCTGCATTTATTAACCACTTGCCAACCGGGCCACAGCAGAATGACTGCTACAGCGCAGTAATTCTGGGAGGGTGTACAATGACAACTTCCCAGAATTGCGCTGGGGGGGGGGGAATTGGAGTGTTCCTGCTCACCGGGTTCTCAGGACCTGGCGAGTCACAGATCGGTGTACAGGGCCAATCCCAGCAGCCCTTTACCATGTGATTGCTCTGTCCAATGACGGAGCGATCACTGTCAACAAACCGGTATCATGTCCGGTTCTCTCTCTCTCCTCACACCAATCGTGTGAGGAGAGGAGGGAGAAGCTGCAGTTTGAGGCTGCTTGATTTTTTTTTTGTTATATATTCAAAGTGCCCATCAGTGCCCCAGCAGTGCCACATCTGTGATTCAGCAGTGTACATCTGTGCCCCATCAGTGCACATCTGTGCCCCAGCAGTGCCTCATCAATGCACATCTGTGCCCCGTCAGTGCCACAGCAGTGCTGTACAGTGCCCCAGCAGTGACACATCAGTACTCAGCAGTACCACATCTGTGCCCAGCAGTGCTCTACAGTGCTACATATGTGCCCCATCAGTGCTTTACAGTGCCCCATCAGTGCCATGTGAGTGACCAGCAGTGCCTCATCAGTGCACATCTGTGCCCCATCAGTGCCACAGCAGTGCTCTACAGGGCCCCTTTAGTGCAAATCTGTGCCCCAGCAGTGCCGCATGAGTGCCCAGCCGTGCCACATCTGTACCCAGCAGTGCTCAACAGTGCCACAGCAGTGCCACATCTGTGCCCCCTCAGTGATTTACAGTGCCCCATCAGTGCACATCTGTGCCCTATCAGTGCCACGTCAGTGCCCAGCAGTACCCCATCAGTGCACATCTGTGCCCATAAGTGCACATCTGTGCCCCATCAGTGCCACAGCAGTGCTCTACAGTGCCCCATCTGTGCATAGCTGTGCCCCATCAGTGCACATCTGTGCCCAATCCATGCTCAGCAATTCTCTACAGTACCCCATCAGTGCACAGCTGTGCCCCATCAGTGCGCATCTGTGCTCTACAGTGCCCCATCAGTGCCCAGCAGTTCTCTACGGTGCCTCATCAGTGCACATCTGTACCCCATCAGTGCCCTACAGTGCTCCATCAGTGCCACATCTGTGCTCTACAGTGCCATATCAGTGCCCTACAGTGCCACATCTGTGCTACATCTGTGCTCTACAGTGCCACATTAGTGCCACTAAAGTGCCCATTAGTGCCAATACAGTACCCATCAGTAAGTGCTTATCAGTGAATCCTCATCAGCGCCCATCAGTTCTGTAAAAATGTGTAAAAAATGCACAGAAAAAATGCGTTTTCATTTTCTTTCCACATTTATGGAAACTTGTGGAAAAAAATGACATGTTCAAAAGACTCATTGTGCCTCATAGAATATATGTTGGCATGTTTTTTTCCAAAATTATGTAATTTTGTGGGCGTTTCCATTGTCCTGGTGCTCCAGGGCCTTCAAAAGTGTGATAGGTTGTCAGGAAATTTTATGTAATTTATGTCCCTAGAATGCCTGATGGTGCTCCCTGCATGTTGGGCCTGGCTGTGTAAAAGTCTCACACATGTGGTATTGCCACACCCAGGAGCAGTAGCAGAATGTGTTTTGGGGTGTAGTTGTAAGTATGCATATGCCATGTGAGAGAAATAACTTGGTAATATGAGAATTTTGTGAAAAACAAAAAATAAAAAAAATCTTCATTTTGCAAAGAATTGTGAAAAAAAATTAAGTCGTGAAAAAAGTTACATGCCTCTTACTAAATACCTTGGAATGTCTACTTTCCAAAAAGGGGTCATTTGGGGGGTGTTTGTACTTTCCTGGCTTGTCAGGCCCCTTTCACACATGCGGACCGTACATTAGATCAGTTCAGATTTTTTATCATCAGTTGTTGTCAGTAAACATCAGTTTTCATCAATTTTCATTTCCGTTTACATCCATTTTTCATCCGTTTATGTCCGTTTTTTATCCGTTTATGTCTGTTTTTGTCCGTTTTTTTTTATTTTTTTAAAAAAAACAGTTTTTCATGAATTGTGGGAATTTTCCCATGATTCCTTGTTTTTGGGTCATAGGTTATTTGTAATATATGCATATAAAACTACATATTTTGATGAAAAACGGATGTCAGAGGATCGGATGTGAACGGATCGTCCGCTAATGTCCGTTTTTCATCCGTTCCGTTTTTTTTACGGAAGACAAAATGAGTGTCTCAAGAAATGAGATAAGCTGTCAGTACATCAGGTGTGATCAATTTTCAAGGATTGCCACCATAGCTTGTAGACTCTATAACTTTCACAAAGACCAAATAATATACATTGATTTGGGTTATTTTTACCAAAGATATGTAGCAGTATAAATTTTGGCCAAAATGTATGAAGAAAAATCACTAATTTGCAATATTTTATAAAAGAAACAAAGAAAAATGTATTTTCTTTCAAAATTGGCGGTCTTTCTTTTTTTATAGCGCAAAAAAATAAAAAACCCAGTGGTGATTAAATACCACCAAAATCTCTATTTGTATGAAAAATCATACAGGTACAGTGTTGTACGACTGAGTAATTGTCATTTAAATTGTGACAGCACTGAAAGCTGAAAATTGGCCTGGTTAGGAAGGGGGTTTAAGTGCTCAGTGGGCAATTGGTTAAGCATGTATGTTCAGATTTTTTTTAAATCCAAATTACTTAACACACATTATGATAGCACATTGCACTTAAAAGTGTCCTCCAAATGTTGCCCTAATGCCTACTGTATCTGTTTAAATAATACATTTAAGGTAACAATTAATATATAATTTTTTCATATTTAAATATTGATTAAAAAATTCAGAGTGCATTACATTTTAAATGGGGTTTCCAAATTCCCATTGTAAGCAAAAGGGAAACAATATACATTTATGAAGGAACCTTCACAGTCAAAATATAAAATGGACACTCATGGTCCCAATGAAGTAGGGGAAGGTTAAACCCCACCATCTTTACATATGATAGTGAGGGCTGTGGTAAAAATTTTCAATACCTAATTTAAGTAGAAAATTACTTAAAGAGGGATTGTACCTGCAAAAAAATGTTTTAAAAGCCAGCAGCTACAAATACTGCAGCTGCTGACTTTTAATAAATGGACACTTACCTGTCTCCCAGTTCCAGCAATGTCGGCAGCAGAGGCCGATCAATCGCTCGGCTCTCTGCTGTTGCCGGCGCCATTCTCGGTGAGGGAATCCGGAAGTGTCGCCTTTGCGGCTTCACTTCCCGGTTCCCTACTGCGCATGCGCGAGTCGCGCGGCGCAATGAGAATCTTCTGCGCTGTCTTCACACACGGCAGACAGCGCGCCGGGACAGGAAGTGACGTAAACTCCCGTGGGAGTTTATGCCCGGAAGTGGGTGCAGATACCTGTCTTAGACAGGTATCTGCACCCCCCTCCCCCCTGAAAGGTGCCAAATGTGACACCGGAGGGGGGGGAGGGTTCCGAAAAGCGGAAGTTCCACTTTAGGGTGGAATCCCGTTTTAACTGATAATGTAATACCCGGCAGTGGTATTCATTCAATTAGGCCTCTACCAATTAGCATAAAATGAACAGCTTTTTTTTAAAGCCTTAAGGATAAATAATGATAATAATAATAAAGTATATACAATCGCTACACAAGCCATATTGTAATTTCATGTTATTCAAAAATAATATTTCCTTTTCACTCTGCATCTGTAATTTTCTGTACAATGCAATGCAGAATTGCAATCTGGAGCAATTCTGTGCACTGTTGGGGTACAAAAAGCCCCAGAAATATCATGTCCTGCTTGTGTGATCGGCAAGCTAAGTTTCCCTGCAGTAGGATACAAGTGAATTTGTTGTCATCTCCTACAGTAAAATGTTAGTTTTGATGAGATACTCTATAAGGGTTAAATACTTCTAAAGAGATGCAGACACTGCAGTTTTTCTCAGCAGAACACTAAGAGCTCATTTAACACACAATAAAGCACCTACCACTTCAAAGAGCTTTTTTATGTGTTTTTGATGCTTTGGTGATGCTTTTATGACTCTTGGCATATGCCCTGTGTAAGTTGATTTTCTATTTGTTTAAAGGAGCCCAGTAGAACCCCAGATCAGTAGTACCCACCACTCAGCAGATCCCCAGGTCATTAGTGCCCCTGTTCAGCAGATCTCCAGCTTATTAGTACCCTTGTTCAGCAGATCCCCTGCTCAGTAGTGCCCCCAGCTCTGCTGATACCCCACTCAGTAGTACCCCCAGCATTGCTAATCCCCCACTCAGTAGTAACTCCCAGCTCTGCTGATTCCTGGGTTTGCTGATCTTCCTCTCGCTCCGGTCCCTGTTCACCTCCCACTATATTGATCCCACGCTACTCACCACGTGTGACAACTGCAAGCTTCTCCTGGTCCGGTCCCCCAGCTCTACTGATCCTCTGCCACTCAGTCCTCTCTGCCTGGTCCCCGTTCACCTTCTGCTATAGTGTTTTCTATGTAGCACACCATGGGTGCTGTTTACTAGTTGCTCCAAACCAGTCTAAGCCCCGCTCACATTCCTGCTGCTCCACGATGCACACCAGATATGACGTCTGCAGCAGACTTTCAGGATATATACACATGAACCAGAAGTGACTGCTGATGACATCTTTCTGGTTCACTTGTTGGTTTCCCAGTGTATCCTGGGATATCTCATACCTGCAATACCTCCAAAACAAAGTGAAGCTAACTCTGAATAAAAGCCCCTCAAAAGCTTCAGGTGCTGTAAGCGTTGTCATAGACTTTTATGGAGGCTTTGAAAATGCTTTGAAGCACCAAGAAAGCGACATAGGGTGTAATTTTTGAAGCAAAGCAAACACAGCAGTGTGAACAGGACTCTAAGCTAACCATTTTATTTAGTGACAGGTGCTTTGGTTGGCATTCAGACTGCATTAAAAAGTCTGTGCAATGTCCAATGCCACATTTTGAAGTAAGTGTAAATGAGCCCTAAGAGTGCGCAAGGAGGTTATAATGAACCAGACCTTGCCATTCAGAATCATTCTTCAAAGGCAGTTTGCAAAGGCAGATAAACAGCATTTTCTTCAGACAAGAACCAAGTAGGAACCTGTGCTTACTGCACTCTCTCAGTGCAGAGACAGAGCTGTAAAAGACAGCTCCCGGTCCCTAGTAATGATTGGAAGCTGGTAGGACCAGCTCCTGATCATGTGACTACTGTGACAGCCAATCACATTGGTCATGTGATTAGGTAGACCTTCCTGCTCCAGACGTAATAACCCAGATAATGGGATGCTGGGGCTTGGTGGGAAGGGGCTAATATTAGGGGGTATAGTTATAAAACAATGTATGTGAAATTCATCAAAAATTCACTGCAAGTGTATCTTATCCTACAGTGAATGTTTTATCAATGGTATATTTACTGCTTTATAAAAATGTCCCTAGGCGATACCCTTTATTGACTAGCCTAAGTTAATAAAGATGCAAATCACCAATGAATATACAGAATATGTATGTGGCTGGCTTAGTGATTTTTAGCAGCAATAAATCATCAGTGTGACATGCCGTGCCAGATTTATAAGGGGGGAAAAGTGGCAACCCCACAGAAGTGACCCCCCTTTATACAAAAATAATTTAAACAATATAAAAAAAAGAATAAAAAATAAATAATATTAATATTATATATTATATAAAATACATAATAAAATAAAAAACATTACTTTCTTTAATTAAATGTATCTTGGGAAGTAATATTTTGCTAGCCATCATCTGTAAAGGTTTTTATTCTGGACTGTTATATTGTATCTTTTAAAAAAAATGAATTTTGGCAGCTCAAGTGAACCATACATAGAGTGCTATGATTGCATGTGTGGGTGCGGGCATAACCTCAGAATGACATTGTGTTGTGTGTACATTTTAAAAATGTGTGACTGTCATTGAGAATGTAAACCAACTGTATGTATGAGGGGCCCTCCGAATCTGAAGTGCCCCGGGCCCCCCCAAGGTCTAAATCTGGCCCTAGTCACATGGCCCTAACAGTAGAACCTCCTATTGCACCATGAGAGATAAGCCTTATTTCTGGTTGAAAAAATGCTCAGCTATTTACATTACAAGAAAAGAAATGGCCACATTCAAGAACTAACTTTAAAATCCCTGCTTGTGTGGCATACAGTTTCTTCTGCGGAAAGATTTTCAGTTTTCTGCAATTAATATGGTGTTATGTCATATGACTATTTGAACAGTTGGTAAAGGTTTTCTTATTACGATTGCACATTCATTTTTGTAGTTATCCTCACGATTTCCGCAAAATGCATTGAGGCCGCGCGCTTGCCATAGCTGACATCACTTCCAGTTTTTGCTTCGAGTACACCTGCTGGATAGAACAAAGGATGGATTATGATTATCAGACATTTCAAAAAAATGTTTACAGGTTACCTGTTTAGAGTTACAGAGAAGGTCTAGTGCTATAATTATCGCTCTTGCGATAACATTTGTGGCGATACCTCACATATGTAGTGCGAACACCTTTTACATATGTGTGCGCGACTTACGTATGCTTTCACTTCTGCGCACAAGCACAGAGGTTATGGGGCGCTTTAACTTTTTTTTCCTATTTATTTTCTTATTTTTATACTATGCCTTTATCTATTTTTTTATTGCTTTTAGTCCTATTACAAGGAATGTAAACATCCCTTGTAATAGAAATTAAGGATGACAGATTCTTTCAATGGAAATCTCTCCTTTACCTTTGAAAGTAGAAGATCAAAAAAAATGGATCTTTTGCTTTTAAAAAAAAAAAAAATTACATCCGCCCTAGACCAGAAGTGATGTCACAAAATCGCTCTGGTCCTTCTAGATCATAGAGGTGATCCGAGACAATCTGGTCTCTGTTTACCTCTATGGCCAGCTGCGTGAACCGTCGGATCATTTCCCAGGCTCGACGGTAAGAGTGGTATGGAGGGGGGGAACGTCCCTTCCCAGTACTTCTAAAAGTGATCCAGCAGCTAATCAGATGCTTAAATTGCTTTTATGAGAAACAGAATCGCCAGCTGAGAAAAAAAAAGTATAGCTTCAGCCATAACCCCAGTAAAATCACTTCAAAGTCGGAACATATATTTATGTTTTGTGGTCGGCAAGTGATTAAGGATATCCCCATCCTATCTCTATAAAAAATTTACATTTCCGTACACTACAGTATGTATATGTAAGTGGTAATTTGCTTATGGAGTAGAGACTGGCTAGATAGGGATTATTCCCTAGCTGGCCATCTTGCACACAGATTACAGAATGTGTAAACAATAGGGGGTATTTACTAAGGAGCGCTTTCACATCAGTGCAGATCTGCCCCGTGGATATCTGCTTGCTCAGCGGGGATCGCCGGAGCGATCTCTGCTGAGCAGGAAGATGACAGGTCCGTCTCTGCACTGTGCAGGGACGGACCTGTCACACCGCCGCTCTCCCCTATGGGGGATCGGGTGACGACGGACCGTAGAGTCCGTCGTTATCCGATCCGCTCTGCAGACGGATGGAAAAATAGGGTTTTCCTCCGTCTGCAGACACGGACCATAGCGGACACGGACGAGATCGGGTGTCAGCGGATGCTCATCCGCTGACACCCGCCATTCCATAGGGATACGCATATGTCCGTTTTTCATCCGAAAACAGATGGATGAAAAACGGAAATACGGACCGTCCATTTGAAAGAGCCCTAAAACTGGTGCACACAGAATCTGGTGCAGCTGTGCATAGTAACCAATCAGCTTTGAGGTTTTATTGTCAAAGCTTAATTGAATAAGTTGACTTTAGAAGCAGATTGGTTACTATGCACAGCTGTATCAGGTTCTGTGTGCACCAGTTTTAGGGACTCTCTCTAAAGCCGCATACACACGGGCTGGATATATCTGCCGAAAACAGCAGGTACAGTAGATACCGGTTGACATTCGGCCCGTGTAAACAGGTCCTTGTTTGACAGAAGCCGATCTTATGACCGGCTTCTGTAGAACAAGCAAGCTGGAAAACCAGCAGCCGATTGGCATCTCATCAGAGCTCACAGCCATTGGCTGAGATGGGGTGTGTACCAGTCTGTTTTAAATGAAAAATGTGCTAGGCACACAGGGGGGAGATTTACTAAAACTGGTGCACACAGAATCTGCTGCAGCTGTGCATAGTAACCAATCAGCTTCTGACTTCAGCTGGTTCAATTAGGCTTTGACAATGAACCCTCATTCACACTGAAGGTGGGTTTGAAATAGTGCAAGTTCAGCTGAAAGTAAAGTGTCCCGCAATGCCCATCCTTCTTCAATCACACTGATCGACGGACACTAAAAATAAAAAATAAAAAAAAAGCTCCGCCTCGAAACCAGGGGGTGTTTGGCCCATCCTTAGTGTGCAGGTGAATCTAGTCCATTAGGCCCCTTTCACACTGGGGCGTTTTTCATGCGGTGCGGCGCTAAAAATAGCGCCTGTTCACCGCATGAAAAAATCCGGCCCCATTCACTCCAGTGTGAAAGCCGGCGGGCTTTCACACTGGAGCGGTGCGCTAGCAGGACGGTAAAAAAAAGTCCTGCTAGCAGCATCTTTGGAGCGGGATAGGAGCGGTGTGTTCACCGCTCCTATACCGCTCCTTCCCATTGATTACAATGGGAGACCGCCGTAAAACCGCGGCAATACCGCGGTTACCGCGGTAATACCGCGGCTACGGCGGCGCTCTGCGGGGGGGTGTTTAACCCTTTTTCGGCCGCTCGCGGGGGGTAAAGCCGCACCGCGAGCGGCCGAAAACCGCGGTGAAAACGACGGTAAAGCAGCGCTAAATATAGCGCTGCTTTACCGTCACCGCGGCTCACCGCCCCAGTGTGAAAGGGGCCTAAGTGAGTTTGCACAGTATCATGTGTCAAGAGTCTACAATCCTTCCTAGGACAACAAAACACTTGCTAAATCAGCATGCATTGGATTTTTATGTCACATGTGTTATAAATAAGCAAGTGGACTTTCTAAGGGCTCTTTCACACGGACGGACCGTATGTCCGTTTTTCATCCATTCGTTTTCGGATGAAAAACGGACATACATGTATCCCTATGGGATAGCGGGTGTCAGCGGATGAGCATCCGCTGACACCCGCTCTTGTCCGTGTCCGCTATGCTCCGTTTCTGCAGATGGAGGAAAACCCTATTTTTTCATCCATCTGCAGAGCGGATCGGATGAACACGGACAGACGGTCCGTGTTCATCCGATCCCCCATAGAGGAGAGCGGAGAACTGACAGGGCGGTCCCTGCACACTGTGCAGGGACCGCCCTGTCATCAGCTGGCTCAGCGGGGAACAGCTGTGCGATCCCCGCTGAGCAGCGGATCTTCACGGGGCGGATCATTACGGATCCGCCCCATGTGAAAGAGCCCTAACAGTTGCAGTGTTTCCTTAGTAGCATTAACCACTTGACTTCCAGAAGATTTACCCCCCTTCATGACCAGGCCATTTTTTACGATATGGCACTGCGTTACTTGAACTGACAATTGTGCGGTCATGCAATGCTGTACCCAAATTAAATTTAGGTCCTTTTTTCCCACAAATAGAGCTTTCTTTTGGTAGTATTTGATTACCTCTGCGTTTTTTTTTTTTTTTTAATTTTGAAAAAAAAAACAATACTTTTTCATTTCTGCTATAAAACACATCCAAAAAAAAAATTGAAAAAAAATCGAAATTTCTTCATTAATTTAGGCCAATATGTATCCTGCTACATATTTTTGGTAAATAAAAAAAAAAAATACCAAGAAGTGTATATTGATTGATTTACGCAAAAGTTATAGCGTCTACAAACTATGGGATATTTTAGATTTTTTGTTTACTAATAATGGCGGGGGATCAGTGACTTATTGCGGGTCTGCAATATTGCAGCAGACATTCTGACACTTTTTGGGGACCAGTGACACTAGTACAGTGATTAGTGCTAAAGAATATGCCACTGTCACTGTACTAATGGCACTGTCTGGGAAGGGGTTAACATCAGGGGCGATCAAAGGGATCACTGTGTGCCTAACCAGTGTTTTGCTACACTGTGTGAGGCCCTTTTACTAAACTGTTATAGTGCAGACCTTAATGCCGCGTACACACGATCGGAAATTCCGCCAGCAAAAGTCAGATGAGAGCTTTTGGTCGGAAAATGCGACCATGTGTATGCTCCATCAGACTTTTGCTGGGGGAATTCCAGCCAGCAAAAGATTGAAAGCAGGTTCTTAATTTTTCGGCTCGGAAAAAGTTCAGATCGGAAATTCCGATCGTCTGTACCAATTCCAACGTGCAAAATTCCTACGCATGCTAGGAAACTATTTGAGGCATGCTCGGAAGCATTGAACTTCATTTTCTGGGCTTGTCATAGTGTTGTACATCACCACGTTTTTGACGGTCGAAAGTTCAGCAAACTTTTGTGTGACCGTGTGTATGCAAGCCAATTTTCCCAACGGAAAATCTGCTTGTGTGTACACAGCATAAGTGGTTAATGTCATAATAGAATGGAAGCTGCGCACAAATTAAATAAAATGTAAAACATATGATATCAAGAGTGACTGTTGATGTGACCATATAAACCAATACAACAAATATGTGATGCAATAGTGCTATGTGCAAAAAATGTTAGATGAAACCCAGCAAGTAACAAAAAACAAAATACTCATAGATGGAAAAAAATTTTTGCACATAGCACTATTGCATCATATATTTGTTGTATTGGTTTATATGGTCACATCAACAGTCACTCTTGATATCATATGTTTTACATTTTATTTAATTTGTGCGCAGCTTCCATTCATTTATAACTTACTGTGAATGTGCATTTCTCGCAATTTTTTAGCTGCAGCCATTTTTTTATTCATTTTTTGCACATCTTTTAGGTAGCGCGGTATATTCTTTTTGCATTCCATTTTGATATTAAGTGGTTAATGGTTCGGTGATCCAATATACTTGTCTAAAGCTGCTCTATAATGATAATTTTATTGAAGTGCAATGAAGAAATGCAAATACGTATAGCCTAATCAGCACACCATGGCAGAGAAATCATTACTTTTCACTAGCAGGAAACAGTATCAGAGGCTGTCCAATGGAAACTCTGAAAAGTCCACCATGCATATATTTTTTCATTCACTACTAAAGATATTTAGCTTTTCTTTTACATAAACACCTGCATTTTAAGACTGGTTTGCAAATATGTATTACAGCAATCTTGTAATACTTGTCATGTAAGTCTGCTAATGCTTTTAATCTCTTTCCTACTGTGGATATCACTAATCCATTTGCCTTGTCACAGTTTAATCTTCAACACAAATTCTTTCACTCAACATAACAGCTGTAACATTGACGTCTGTGCTGTATGATGTCTTACTCATAAACAGACAGCATCACTGGAAGAACACCATCTTTAAAACTGATTTTGTTTAAAAAGATTTTGAAAAGCAAACTGTCCATAGCAACTAATAAGATTCTAAATTTCATTCTTCTGTTTATTAATTAATTTTGTTTTTCACCTATTTCACTGCAAATACTAATCATTTTAAAATAAACATGGATACCTAGGAGTGTTTAAAGAAGAATTCCAGGTATGGATATTTTTTACATAGTTACATTGCAACTGAGACCCCTTTCACACCACGCCGCCCATAGCGTCGGCGGTAAAACGCTGCTATTTTTGGCAGGGTTTTACTGTCGGATTTGCGGCGCATTTCGGCTGCTAGCGGGTCGCTTTTACCCCCCCCGCTAGCAGCCGAGAAAGGGTTAAAACCCCCGGCAATACGCAGCAATAGTGGCATTTTGCCGGCAGTATTGGGATTTGTATTACAGCGCTGTCCCATTGATTTTAATGGGGAGCAGCGGTGGAGGAGAGGTAAACACACCGCTCCTTCACCGATCCAAAGAAGCTGCTGGCAGGACTTTTCCTGACGTCCTGCAAGCGCACCGCTCCAGTGTGAAAGCCCTTTCACACTGGAGACAATGGTGCAGCTGTTTTAGGGCGGATTGCAGGCACTATTTCTAATGCTATAGCGCCTGCAAAACGCCCTTGGTGTGAAAGAGGTCTAAGTGTAGGAATCTGGTACCCGCTATTGTCTGTATTTGTAAATAGCACTTGCTTATTAACCGCTTCCCGACCGCCTCGTGCAGATATACTGCGGCAGAAGGGCATGTACAGGCAGATTAACGTACCTGTATGTGACCCTTTAAGAGGCGGGAGCTCCATGACCATGATCGCGAGTCCCGCAGACTCGATGTCCGCAGGGATACTCGCAATCGTTTCATGGTGAGGAAGAACAGGGAGATGCTAATGTAAACAAGCATCTCCCCGTTCTGCCTAATGACACTTTCACTGATCACAGCTCCCTGTAAATCGGGAGCGGTGATCAGTGTAGTGTCACAAACAGCCTCTCCCCCCCCCACAGTTAGAATCACTCCCTAGGACACACTTAACCCCTACAGCGCCACCTAGTGGTTAACCCATTCACTGCCAGTCACATTTACACAGTAATCAATGCATTTTTAATTGCACTGATCGCTGTATAAATGTGAATGGTCCCAAAATCGCGCCGAAATTGTCCGACGTGTCCGCCATAATGTCGCAGTCACAATAAAAATCGCTGATCACCGCCATTACTAGTAAAAAACGAATTATCAATAAAAATGCCATAAAACTATCCCCTATTTTGTAGACGCTATAACTTTTGCGCAAACCAATCAATAAACGCTTATTGTGATTTTTTTACCAAAAATATGTAGAATAATACGTATCGGCCTAAACTGAGGAAAAACATTTTTTTTATATATATTTTTGCGTTATTTGTGGGAAAAAAGGACATAAATTTTGTTTGGGAATCGCAAAAAATGCTCTGGTCTTTGGCCAGCCAAATGGTCCGGGGCTTAAGTGGTTAATTTCCTCAGAGCTAGTTGGTTACAGACCGGTATTTCCTCTCCCTGCTAGCTGGCTCAGAAAACCCCAAATTGGAAGACAGTGATGTTATATATATTATATATATATTTCCAGGAAGTAGACACATGACCTTTATACATAAAATAGCTGCTGTATTTCACCCAGGCCAGAAGCAGAGCCTATTAGGCAAGTATTCTTAAGTTCTAATAGTTTAACTGCAGCTGCCAATAACTTCTTGAATGTGTATCTAAATCCTTGTGACAGACCTATCTCTATCCTCAGGGACAAGGGGTTGCCAGGAGGGACAGCTGCCCTGGGCGCAATTGTTTATTGCAGGGATGGGAATGCCCTGTGCCAGCTGCTTCTGTTACAAGACTGACAGGAGTAGTGACAGCAACATCACTCCTAACCCCAAGGGAAGGGGGGGAGGGCGCAGCTTGACATCTTTGCCCTGGGCGCTAGATGACTTTGTCCCAACACTGTGTATCCTATTGTTATTAGCTCACTTCCACAGTGCCAGATCGCTAGGTTTGTGCTACTGTATATGTGTAGTGGTCACCTTCCAGTATATTAGTACGAGAGCCTATTTATTGCATTATATGCAGCTCCTGTTATTTTAGGTTACCCCGTGCCTTTTGGTTTGGGATTCTATAGCTAGTTTTAGCTCAGGGCTAAATAACCAGTATAGGCTTGAGCCAGGTTAGGCATCCGATGACCACTTCTAGTAGTAAGGTCCGGTTGCATGACAGTTTAGAAACTGCTAGGGACAACAATGCAGAGTAGATAGGCTGACTCTTAGTTCCAGTGCCACATCACAGTTTCTGCTGGAAACAATCTGCATTCCAAGCTGGTTGGACAACTGTTGGAGGATCTTCCCATCACCGCTGATCTTGTCTTCAGGTCTCTGAAACAAAGACGAATGCAGCATTGTAATCACCTTCAGGAGCCCCTGCAAATGAACTTTGCTGCAACATTCATGGTATCATATTATTAATAATTACATATTATTGGGTATATGTTTATCAATTCACCAGGACTTTTGCTGGGCCTTTGTTGGGCTGATAATACCTGTTTAAACATTGGATGTATGTACTATTTTTAATCTTTTCTTATATATAGCCTGTATTATATACCCCTTGAAATTTTCCACATTTTCTCATGTTACAACCAAAAATGTAAATGTATTTTATTGGGATTTTATGTGATAGACCAACACAAAGTGGCACATAATTGTAAAGTGGAAGGAAAATAATAAATGGTTTTCAACATTTTTTAGCAATAAATATCTGAAAAGTTTGGCATGCATTTGTATTCCGCCACCCTTTACTCTGATAACTCTAACTAAAATCTAGTGGAACCAATTGACTTCAGAAGTCACTTAATTAGTAAATAAAGTCCACCTGTGTGTAATTTAATCTCAGCATAAATACAGCTGTTCTGTGAAGCCATCAGATGTTTGTTAGAGAACCTTAGTGAACAAACAGCATCATGAAGGCCAAAGAACACACCAGACAGGTCAGGGATAAAGTTGTGGAGAAGTTTAAAGCAGGGTTAGGTTATAAAAAAAATATCCCAAGCTTTGAACATCTCATAGAGCACTGTTCAATCATCATCCGAAAATGGAAAGAGTATGGTATACAACTGCAAACCTACCAAGACATGGCTATCAACCTAAAGTGACAGACCGGGCAAGGAGAGCATTAATCAGAGAAGCAGCAAAGAGGCCCATGGTAACTCTGGAGGAACTGCAGAGATCCACAGCTCAGGTGGGAGAATCTGTCCACAGGACAACTATTAGTCGTGCATTTCACAAATCTGGCCTTTATGGAAGAGTGGCAAGAAGAAAGCCATTGTTGAAAGAAAGCCATAAGAAGTCCCGTTTGCAGTTTATGAGAATCCATGTGGGGGACACAGAAAACATGTGGAAGAAGGTACTCTGGTCAGAAAAGCAAAACGTTATGTGTGGCGGAAAACTAACACTGCATATCACCCTGAACACTCTATTCCCACCGTGAAACATGGTGGGGATGGAGTTTGCAAAAGTCTGCAAAAGACTTGAGACTGGGCCAGAGGTTCACCTTCCAGCAGGGCAACAACCCTAAATATACAGCCAGAACTACAATGGAATGGTTTAGATCAAAGAACGTCCATGTGTTAGAATGGCCCAGTCAAAATCCAGACCTAAATACAATTGAGAATCTGTGGCAAGACTTGAAGATTGCTGTTCACAGATGCTCTCCATCCAATCTGACAGAGCTTGAGCTATTTTGCAAAGAAGAAAGGGCAAAAATGTCACTCTGTAGATGTGCAAATCTGGTAGAGACATCCCCAAAAAGACTTGCAGCTGTAATTGCAGCGAAAGGTGGTTCTACAAAGTATTGACTCAGAGGGGCGTAATACAAATGCACGCCGCACTTTTCATATTTTTATTTGTAAAAAATGTTGAAGACCATTTATCATTTTCCTTCCACTTCACAATTATGTGCATCTTTGTGTTGATCTATCACATAAAATCGCAATAAAATACATTTACTTTTTTTGGTTGTAACATGACAAAATGTGGAAAATGTCAAGGGGTATGAATACTTTTTCAAGGCACTGTATATATGTAAATACTAATATATACTAATGATATACTGTATGTTGGTTGCAGTAGTTTTTGTGCTCCCAATTACTGTGATTATATTACTGGTTCATATCCCAGTAAGGGAACCCCCTCTGTTCACAGAGGCCCTGTCCTGGATGGAGGTACTGCCAACTATATTATCAAACCCACTCTTTCATTTAGTAAAGGTTCTGATTCTCTTTTTTACCTTGGGGTTTAGCGCATTATTTTGTTTGATGAGGGTACTTTCTTATAACCCCCAAAAGAGGTATACATATGTTTATACCATAGCTAGCTGATGTCCCTGAAAGCTGTAAATCACTAAAGTAGGCACTACTACACTGCCCTACTGCATTCGGAACACTGGAGGTTGGCCACTCAGCACGGGTGCCATTCAGAGAATGTCCCTCAATGTCCCTCATTGTAAATCCATCATCAATCATGTTGTCCAGCAAATGTAGATCCTGGTCAATCACCATGCCCCGCTGTTTGACATACCTGTTCCCCCTAAGCACTTCTGCAATAAAATGACAAATCCCTGGCCAGTTGCAGTATGTCAGCCAGGGATCCTGAGTAATGTAATTGACCAAATATGACCATGATTATATTTGTTCAATGATGTCAGCCAGGATCATTGGCTGGTTTGTTTACAGACACCAGTCAGAAAGGGATCTATAATTTTTCAGTGGGAATGCCTAGGGTGAACTGGTGTGTCAAACAGCAGAGCATGGTGATTATCCAGGATCTACATTTGCTGGACAACATGATTGATGATGGATTTACAATGAGGGATATTGATAGGAGTCTGGTATGAATTTTAGGGGGGACCAAAGGCATTTAATTTTTTTAAAGGCACAGTACACATTAATAACAGGAAAACAAATGCAAGGGGTTCCCCCTAATGTTTAAACAAGATATTAATCCAAGCATGCAGCCTGGGTAGATGGGAAAGGGGGTGCAGCACATTTTTGCCCCACTCTCCTAAACTAGATCAAGCCACACGTCTTAAACATTGGGAGGAACCTTGCAAGGTTGCGGCAAAGCCTCCACCTGCACCTTACCACCATGCTAATTGGGACGAGGGCCTCATTACCACATCCTGTTCCCCAAAAAGGATGTGGGGGTTTGTGGGGCTTATAAGAATCTGGAAGTCTCCTTTAGAATAAGAAGGCTCCCAAATACCTGCCCCCCCCCCCCCCATAAAGTATATAAAACCCCTTGTTACTCATTCCATATAAAGTCTAAAAAGTAAAAACACCCAAACCTGAAAAAGTCCTTTATTGAAAATAAGATAATAAACAAGGTCTCCTGAAAAATAAAATGTCAATAAGCGATGTAGATTCTTCTCGCCAATCGTGATCAACAATGTTGACCTGCAATTGAACGATGGTTTCCGGCCACTACTTTCATTGCAAATGATAAATAATTAAACTAGCTGCTGTATGTCAACAAGCTGGCCAGAGATCATTGGTGACATCCTGACCTAATATGGTTATGATTGTACTGTATTTGGTCAATGGTGTCACCCCCGGAACCGGCTAGTTTGCTTAGAAACTGAAGCTGGCTATGGATTTGTTATTTAACAGCAGTAGAACGACTGCCTTTTAGACCAGGTTCACTCTAGCTGTGGCCGGAGCTCACAGCAGGGGGTCTGGTGCGTCCCTGTTTTCCATTTCAGGGGTGAATCAGGTCTGAATTTTTGCCTGAATTCAGACCTGAAACTGAGCCAAAGACGCACAGGACCCTTTTCCAGTGCGAACGCAAAATCCCCCCCCCGGAGCTGTGTGAACCAGCTCTCAATGAGAAGGTGCCCAGTGGGAGGGGTGAAACGCGTCAAGCGGTGACGAGTTAGTGATGTCATATTTGGTAACTGGAACTCACGCGGAAGTGGCGATCCCAGTCCACGTACATGCTTTAATTTTTCACTTTTTTGTAAGTGTTATTGCTTTTAAACCTTCAATAACGCATACAGTATTATGGTATTATGCTATGGAGGTCTTTCTCTTTATTGGATTCCATACCACAACCCTGCTGAGAGCCGTATAATTGAAGGAGAAGGAAGGAGCCACATCCATCCATTTGCCAAAGGACACATACCAAGCCTATTTGAATCATACTGTTGGTAAGTGGGGATTTCAGGAGGGGAGCACGGAGTGGCAACTTCGATTTTCACAAGAAAAAAATCATCAACACTGGCACTTTATATTTAGATATATATGATTTAGTAACATATATGATTAGGTATATGGAAGCAGTGCTAAGTTTAATTACTTTTTGTTGACAAGAAAAAAGTTTTGGCTTGACTTCCACTTTAAAGGAAATCCTGAGTACATACTGTATATTCTGTTATAAATATCTATTGATCATCATTCTATTCTGAATATTTTCTCTTTAGGACACAATCTCAAGCCACCGATTACACCTACTAGTCATACCCAACAAACTTCAACATGTCACAGTTATGAGGGTATACTGCGATGTGGATTGTGTAATATACAATAATAATATACTATTTAAAAATGTTACATAAAATTTGTGTATACATGGTTTTGGAACTGAAAATGTGTTACTTATTATACATTTCATGATGAACTTTAGCCAAGATGAACTTGCATTGTAGATTATATTACTATTCCGTTGGAACACAGTGCAAAATGGAACAACCATTTGCATTTGAGTAAGCCCTGCATAATATCTAGCCTTTTGTCTTAGGATGTCTGCAGTTATTAAACACTGGGGTTGTTTTTTGTTGCTGAGCTGAGTTGAGAGTTTGATGTAGCTGTGAATGTTACCAACGTTTAAGATTTTCTCCACCCAATCCCAAACACAGAGCATTGCTACACTTTTTAAAATTGTATGTCATGTTTGGCTTTGAATTAATTAGTTTTGGCAACTGGATTTGGTGATTCATAAGAGAGTCCCCACAGTCTCTTTACTAACAGATGTACCATTTCCTGTGCTAAAAGCAATTACAACAATGTGAATTTTTGTGAAATGCTAGGAATGCACTGCTTTAAAAGAGTTAGTGTGCTCCGAAAAAAGGAAATCAAGGTCTAAGTGACCTAAATATTATATCCATACGACATACGTAAAACTTGTTTAAAGATGCCTTGGTAATATCATCTAAGCCCTGACATCATGGGATTTAGCCTTGAAATGTGGGACGATGAAAGTGCCAACGTCTCAAATGAGTGTGCCTGGGTGGAGTATTTACTGTGCCATTATGTGGCCTGCCAGAAGCAATAGTAAAATGTATAGGAAATATACTATACATTACAAGTTATACCTGTGATACTTAATGTCATGGTTACTGTAACAGTATCTTATTATTTACTATTCCACCTATGACACAGATCTTTACCTGGTTTTAATAACCTATGATACAAGCTAAATAGTTCCAAGAAACTTGTAAATGTTGGCAACCTGTTTTGAAAAAAATGTTTTCCTGTCGTTTGGTCCACTGTACTTAGCTTACAACAGATCGGTATGCCAGTTGGATTCCAAGAATATGTGACAATAGTAGCTTTGTTCAATATAGGATGGGATTTTATTATTATTATTATACAGGGTTTGTATAGCGCCAACAGTTTGCGCAGAACTTTACAACACGAGGGCAGACAGTACAGCAGGGGTAGGCAACCTCGGCCCTCCAGCAGTTTTGAAACTACAAGTCCCATGGGACATTGCAAGACCCTGACAATCACAGGCATGACTCTTATGCCCCATACACACGGTCGGAAAATCCGACCACAAAATCCATCGGATTTTGTCCGACGGATTTAGTCCGACACTGGTGTTGCATACACACGGTCGGACAAAGTTGTCGGAAAATCTGATCATTCTGAACGTGGTGACGTTTGTTGCCTACAACGGGACTACGTAGAGGCTAGTAGCCAATAGCTTTGGTCTTGTAATGTGATCTGAGCATGCGTGGCACTTTGTCCGTCGGAATTCGCTACACACGATCGGAATTGGTGTGATCGGACTTTGTTGTCGGAAAATCTATCCAGCAGGAGATAGAACTTTGTCCGTCGGACAATCCGATGGAAACTGTCCGATGGTGCCTACACACGGTCGGAATTTCTGACAACATTGTCCGATAGGACAGAATCCATCGGAAAATCCGACCGTGTGTATGGGGCTTTAGAGGCAGAGGCATGATGGGATTTGTAGTTTCACCACAGCTGGAGGGCCGATGTTGCCTATCCCTGCAGTGCAGTCACAATACAATTCAATACAGGAAGAATAAGATGGGCCTGCTAGTATTTTAGCTTTGTTATAACATGGGGAGGCCCAACTTTTGTTTAGATTTAAAACAACAGTTTCAGCCAAGTCTTTTATGCACCCAGCCATATTTGAAGGAACATATTGTTGACTATACTGATACCATTCAGTGTAGAGAAGAAACAAAATTCTGCTGGTGACCCCACACAAGCAAAATATAGCTTTCCTGTGTTAGGAAAAGTGACATCAGCTTCCAGGTTTTATTGCCAAAGCTTAATTGAACAAGCTGAACTTAGAAGCCTATTGGCTACAAGGCATAGCTGCACCAGATTCTGAGTGCACCCTTTTTAGTAAATCCCCTCCTCTGTGCCAAAGCTATTTTGGCTCCCTGAGTCCCATTGCAGGACATACCAGCTTAAAATATGTGTAAAACCAAAACACTTTTCTTTGTTTTGGATAGAAGTTGGAAAGGTTAGTTGCTGTCTGTGTCCCCATTGCAAATCTATGTCCCGTTGCTATCTATGTCCCGGTGACAGAAGGTAAGGAGAAATCCAACATTTTTAAATTGGCAGAGGAACAGGAGGTTAAGGGTAATCTCCCAATAGGGAAACATGTTCTTCTGGCAACTGTTTAAAAGCAGATAGATATGCTAGGATATCCTAAGCAGATATCCTAAGTTCTCCACTTAGTTCTCTTTTTAGATCTCCTGCTTTGTCTTTGGGACAGTAAGTGAAGCCACCTCCCAGATGAAATACAGATGACAAAAAGAATACTCTATCCAAAAAAAAAAAAATATATAACGATTTTTACTTTACATGCACTTAAACTTATCAGCTGGCTGCTTTTTATAGTGAGTTGCTGTCACTGACATGATGCCAAGGAAAAGTATCAATGGCAACTTCCTCCCCTAAAAAAAAACACCTGACCACCATACTAAATATATAGTGTACTATTCATAGGAGCAGACTACTAATAATGTATATAAACGAATCCTTATACAATGACACTTTGTTAACTTACAGGTAATTTGATTGAAAATAACCATGTTTTTTTCCCAAAAAATTGCATTTAAAAAAAACGCTATGCAAATACCATTTGACATAAAAGAAATTGCAACACCCACCATTTTTTTCTATAGGGTCTCTGCTAAAAGAAAATATATAGTGTTTGGGGGTTCTAAAACATTTTCTAGCAAAAAAAGGTAGATTTTTACATGTAGGAGCGAAGTGTCAGAAATGGCCCGGGTACGAAGTGGTTAAAAAAGTAAAAAAGAATCATTACCACTCACTGAGCAGTGGAGCAATCCCAAATAATTAAGCAAGTAAAGCGGCACATTAATACACATACTACAGGAGAGGGTCAGAGAGTGCAGACATACTGCATGAGATTACCAGACTGCGGACATACTGCACAAGATTACCAGAGACTGCGGACATACTGCATGAGATTACCAGAGACTGCGGACATACTGCACAAGATTACCAAAGACTGCGGACATACTCCACGAGATTACCAGAGACTGCGGACATACTGCACAAGATTACCAGAGACTGCGGACATAGTGCATGAGATTCCCAGAGACTGCGGACATACTGCACAAGATTACCAGAGACTGCAGACATACTGCACAAGATTACCAGAGACTGTGGATATACTGCACGAGATTATTAGAGACTGCGAACATACTGCACAAGATTACCAGAGACTGCGGACATACTGCATGAGATTACCAGAGACTGCGGACATACTGCACAAGATTAACAAAGACTGCGGACATAGTGCATGAGATTACAAGAGACTGTGGACATACTGCACAAGATTACCAGAGATTGCGGACATACTGCACAAGATTACCAGAGACTGCGGACATAGTGCATGAGATTCCCAGAGACTGCGGACATACTGCACAAGATCACCAGAGACTGCAGACATACTGCACAAGATTACCAGAGACTGTGGATATACTGCACGAGATTATCAGAGACTGCGGATATACTGCACAAGATTACCAGAGACTGCGGACATACTGCACGAGATTATCAGAGACTGCAGATATACTGCACAAGATTATCAGAGACTGTGGATATACTGCATGAGATTATCAGAGACTGTGGATATACTGCATGAGATTATCAGAGACTGTGGATATACTGCATGAGATTATCAGAGACTGTGGATATACTGCATGAGATTATCAGAGACTGTGGATATACTGCATGAGATTACCTGTGAATTGGGACACCGAGGACAGCTTTGCAGAGTGCACTGCACAGAGGACACAGGAGGCTGTATTCGCTCGCTAGCTAGCAGAGAGGGGACTAGGTCGGGAGCTCCACTCGGAACAGAGTGGCTGTAGTTAGAGCAGTGATCGGAGTGGGCACGTCAGTGGAGCTTCTGGCCCCGCCCCCGAACCTCTGTATTCCCCAGCCAGTATAGAGGGGGTGGGGCCGGGAGCTCCACTTAGGCTCCCACTCCGATCACTGCTCTAACTACAGCCGTTCTTTTCTGAGCATACAGGCTACATGGGGCGGAGTCAGCGCGTCAGTGGAGCTCCCGGCCCCGCCCCCTCACTGCTAGCTAGATCGGGAAAACAGCCTCCCGTGTCCTCTGTGTGCTCTGCAAAGCCGTCATCGGGGCCCCAATTCACAAGTAGCGCGGGCCGCCCCTGCACCACTGCCATGGGAAATCCGACCCTGCCTGCAGCTTATAGGAAGAGGCGGCCAGCAGCGCGGCTGGGGCCCCAGGCCAGCTCGGGGCCCCAAGCAATTCCTTTTTTTGCCTGTCCTGTTGCGACGAGCCTGGGTCCCGATAAGGTGGGGTACTGATAAGGTGGCACTGATGGGCACTGATAGGTGGCACTGGTGGGAACTGAGTCGTGGCACTGAGGGGTGGCACTGATGGGTGGCACTGAAGGGCATTGATAAGTGGCACTGAAGGGCACTAATAGGTGGCACTGATAGCTGGCACTGATGGGCACTGATTGGTGGTAGTGATGGGCACTGGTAGGTGACACTGATAGGCAGCACTGCTAGGTGGCACTGATGAAGCATTGATTGGTACCACTGGTGGGCATTGATAGGTGGCACTCATGGGCATTGATAGGTGGCACTGATTGGTGACACTGATATACATTGTGGAGCACAAATTGGGGGCACTGGCAGGTGGCACTGGCAGATGGCACTGGTGGGCACAGATGAAGTGGCTGTGCCTCTTCCACTTCGGGATCGATGTCCCTTACACAGAAGCCAGTGATCGGCTTTTTTTTCTCCTCGCGCTGTCAGCGTGAGGAGAAAAATAAAAGATAACCGATCTTCTGTTTACATCACGTGATCAGCTGTCAT